>JABXWE010002854.1:0-39851 GCA_014611495.1 Limonius californicus | reverse complement strand
TATATATATACATATATAACCAGGTCATCCAACATCAGTAGAGTAACGTTACACAGTATTCATTATCCAATAACACCTAAATGTTGATGTCACGTTAGAGTAGTAGCGTATTAATCATGAAGCATATATAATAATTTATGAAAAAATCTTCTTTTGTCAGGTTTCTTAATAGAAAGTTGTTCATTCTATTGGAGTGGTTATTTTGTACAACGCTTAACAACTCATAATTTCATATAGAAAACCAATTTCGGGTAAATGGGTTGGTAGTATTAAGATAGTAAATTATGGTTAGATCGATCATCGAGAAAAAAAAACGATTCGTGAAAGCGCGATATTCTAATATCTATAAAAACAGCGTTTGATTTTTTAAATTTTGCGCTTGAGGTATTGATTGACTGAAACAATAACTCGCCATGGCGACAAATCTTCTATAAGCTATCATAATCACACACATATTGCTTTTGGTCTTTAACCGCTGAACGATTTTCCGATCTTATTTAAAGCTAACGTGAACCCGAGAACGGAAAATACGATTTGACCTTTTTCAAAACAAATAATAATCCAAGTATAGACGTGTTCCCGATTAACTGTCACCGAAACGAAAAACTGTGGAAAACTGCTGTACTTAATTTTGCTTTTAACAGGGAAAGGATTTCGCTGTTTCGGTAGTTGTATCGACTTGCAGCCGTCAGTAAAGAAAAGCAGAGCATTCATGACGAGCATAAAGTTATTTCAGATAACGCTTATGCTAGTGACAGTCCGATTAGCTGATTATATTCCTCAAGCTGTTTGTCCTATTAAGAGTTGTATTGAGAGTTATATTTGAGGAAGTTGTATCTGAACGGATTTCAGTTGCAGGAGCTATTCCTGCGACTGCACACGTATTGTACACAGCTTGTACACAGAAGCAAATATTTTCTATACTATACAATATACTTCTACAGCTGTCAGAAGGTAAACCCAAGCTTATTTTTGATGAGAAAGTTTTGACATTTCCAAATTTTAGAGGTAAATTCATTCGTAAAATATCGAGCGATGATAAGCCTAAATGTATTTGGAATGCAACCCGTTATACATTTCTATAGATAACTCAATTTTAAGTGTTATTTTAAAATATAACAAATCAAAGCTAGTACGATTAAAACAATAAATTGCTTACGAGAATTTAAAGTTATTTATTAAATTCTTTGATTATAGATAGTCGGGTGAGGGAGTAGTATGGTATATAGTTGAAGTCATTTTGGGTTAGTATAGGCAACCCATAGAACTTTAATATTACATTCTGTTTATTTTAATATGTTACAAATTTTTCCGCAATTAGAAATTTTACGATTTTCGTTCGTTTGGACAAATTGGACGATGATTCAATATTTTCCCTATTACTCGTGGTCTGAGGGGTGACTATCGGCTTTTCGTGATTTCCGCTTTCGGTTCCTAACTACACTGCTCTTGGACGAAAGCTGATACATTATTACCTCTTTCCAATTCTGTCATTTGAGACTAAATCAATGTAAACCGCCATCTACTAGTAATGTACATATAAAAATGAGGTGGTATCCCAAAAATTACATTTCTACTGCAATTTCTCGTGACAGAAAGTGACAATGGTGATAGTTTTCAAAAATATTTTAGTTTGTCCGAGTAATTAGGCATGTCTTAAATTCAAACTAATAGATAAACACAACTTTGACATTTCTAATAGATAATAAGAAATAGTTTGTAGGCAAGCTTGCAAACCAAAACATACAGTGTAAGATTATCATGGGACACATTATTAGTTATTAAAACTACAAGACATTGACAACTGACGCAATTGGAAGTCGAACAGAGATCCAATAAGTCTTAAAACTTCTTTACTTAGGCGTAATTAGTCGCTTTCTATCGTTAAATGGTGAATTTGAACGGATGTATATGGTACGGGTGTAAATCTATGTCTTGGAAAGTTCTGCATAATGTAAAATAACAAACACCGATCTGCAAAGCAGGTTTTCTTGTACTGGCACTGAATTTTCGGCGGTCTTTGTGAGGTTTAAATCGTAGAACCATGTGAAGTAAAATAATCCCTTGGGCACTGAACTGTTGCATTACTTGCCTGGGGAAGTTCCGATATCGGAAGTTTGCGGTGCGGTTTCAGAATTTTGTTGTAAGTCTGGTAAAATTGATCATTTATTAAGGAGATTCTAAACTAGCCAGGCAGTTTAAAATATAGCGCTGCTTTCTTCGAAGGCAATCCATGATGTTCGCTTCTTTAATAATGTTTTTATATATTTTTTTCTTTTCTCATAGTAGTTTAGCTAAGTTATGATAACTTTGTTACAGCGTCTTGGCACTGTTATGATTTAAAAAATTAGATAAATTTTAACACTGGGATTGCGTGAATTACGTTTTCAAGGGATGTTACTTTGAATACGGTGAAAAAGTCACTAAAAGAAGTCCAAACATATCAGAAGTAAACACTATTTGATTTTAATCTATTTCTCACAATTTCTGTCATATTTTCTGTTAGTTTTTATCAAAATTTTGTTTTATAATAATTACAAGTGTGTATATGTAGTCTACTAGTTAAAACAATAGTACGCAGAGGTCGCTTTTTATTGTAGTTAAGATGAGAATAGAAAACACCTATTTTTGTTAATTTTAAGACATTTCATTGATCTTTTAGATATAAATGTGATATATAATGTACCGTAGCTCTGAGGGCGTTAAAGAAAAGCTCATGTTTTGCAAATAATATTATTTTTAATTTTTGTTTCAAAGTTTAGCAACGTGCTTTTTGAAGATTTTGGCTCTTTGTCACTTTTGGGGAATTGCATATGATTTTTAAAAACGGTAATGGATTACGGCATTCTATTTACCGTAGCTTGGTAGTGACTATGGTATAGTTTTGGTGCAATAAACTATTATGCTAGAGGGACTGAGTTCAACCCTAAACCAAGAAACAACGTATTATGTTTCTTTTCGAAGACACTGGAAAATTAGTGTGGCATTTTTACAACAACTCTATTTCTGGAGATGACATGTATGTACTTCTTGCATTTCGGAGTACAAGGGGAGTCATGAGTTGAGCGTTTTGAGGTGAAACTTACAGTTCTGTGTTCTCCCAAGGGAGAAAACTAATCATTTGTCTGACCAGTGACCGTTCTTTGTAATGAAGTAATGGAAGACATTAAACTTCCAATCTAGGGGATTCTGTAGTTTCGGTTATTGTTAGGATATCGTCAGTATTATTATATCGGCAACCGATTTATCTGGTGAGTGCGTTTTGGGTTTGATATTGCGCGGCGAGGTCAATCCAAGGTTTAGCCATAGAATCAATAGTCACAGGTGGAGTCAGTTGTTAATGGTTGACCGCGTGCACTGTAAGGTAATTTGCAAAACAATTGGTACATAGTTTACTAGGTTTAACATAAATAAGAATAGTTCCACTAAACAGGGTAATCTTAAATAACGAATTAAAACAAAGAATTTAAGCTTCTTGCTTGAGTCACAACCCCTAGGTAACCTTGACCTCTTCGCAATATGTAAATTTTCCTGAGTGCAGCCGGTGATTTACCTTAAGTATCTTTTTAAAGTGAGAAACTTATAATTTTAAGTAGACGATACAGGTTTATATATCTGCAGACCCTTGATATACACTCTGTATATTTATTTCCTTTTAATTCGTGAACTATATTAACTGTAAAAACGCACTCTGTTCTGGAAGTGTAATCCGTCTATTGTGGATGTGAACTTTCCATTTAAGACCTTTATATTTAACTACTTTAGTTCTTTATTTCTTACAGTAACTTTATTTCCATTAAAGGCACTTCCACTCGCGTTTCAGTCTTTTATTTCTTTATTTCCTAAACTTGCCCCCGTTTTGTGTAAAGTGTGTGTTGCCAACGTCTACCTGATTAACAAAATTTACGATTAATAACGGGAATTTATTGACAAACCATCTTTTTGCAAGTAACTAAATTTTGATAAGAGTTTGCAATTTTGTATAGGTTATTAAGATTATCGTAAAATATTCGCCCCGAAATATAATCGTTTCACGAAATATTTAACAAAGGGTAATTTTCTAAAAAATTGACTAGGAAACCCTAAACTTTTATGCAAAACTTGATTACTTAACAAACAGAATACATACAATGGTCTAAGAGGAAGCTGCCACTATAATAATAATGATCTTAAGAATGCACGATGTTTGGCAATTGAATTTCCGGTATGAATCACGTGAAATTAAATCGTTCACAGTTTTACCAATAGCGGGCGGACAAACGAAAACCGGTCAGTTGATATTTTCTGCACAGGATGCTAGCGCGTACATCGATTGTCATGGAGCAACGAATGTTAATAATCAAATTAGGTGTATACATAAGGGAAAACTCCAGTAGATATTCATGATATATTGAAAACTGTTTGCATGTTTAACACCTTAACTTGTATTAGAGTGTTTCAAAGGCCTAGACGGTTCAAAATTGATGTGCAGGTGTTCAAGATGATCTCTCGAAATGCAGATTCAGTCACAAGAATTCCTGAAATTATTGTAGAAGATCGCCGAATGTTCCTACGATCCTTTGAATAAATATGATACAATAAATACTTTTTGTGATACTAAAATTGTGTTCTTTTTATTGTGCCATGTGTATGTTTACTACAGAACATGAAATACCAATAATTAGTTCAATAAGAAAGTACACTTCATTTGGTACTAACTTAAAAACACACTTTCACAGGTTTAAAATGAGGAAAAAGGAAGAATTGTAACAGCTAATATGAAAATCAAATGCACATTGAAGATTTTGGAATTTTATTATTAAACATAGCCGTCTAATTTATGAAAATGAAGAATCTCGTTAACAGCGAAGCTATATTATAATATTAAAATTGAAATTTCAGTATTCTAAAAAATAATTACATTTACTTCAACTTTTAAATTGAACTAAACTAAAACTCAACCCCTCCGCTTTGTTCCACTGATATTGTAAAATCAAATAGATATATTTTAGTTTTAAATAGGACGGGATTAGACTGAATTATCGACATGCCTTCCAAGAGAGCATTCCAAAGAAATGTTTGTTTCTGTGTGAAAGTCAAACCTTTCAATAGGATTGTTGATAATTCGTTTTGAAATTAGGTTTACATTAAAAAAAATGTTCTTTTTACTATTAAATAAATGCAATATCAAGTCTCAAAAACAGTAAAATTTCGGCGTTAAAAATTTACCAGTAATAGGGACCAAGATTATTCCTTATTTCTTAGATTAGTTGTACTATGTGCAATAATTTATTTGTAATTATAACATAATGTATTAATATCTTGTGTTCGCAATCTGAAGTGTGTAGTGTGTATATTTTCAGTATATTTTTTTAATTTTGTATTTGGTTGATTCTTACGGCTAGCAATTAATAGTTGCGCTATAAGAAACAGTTACACTCTCCTTGCCATATCAAGCAAATTATAATTAAACAGCGACCTACTAAATTTATTCTATTGTTTTGTATGTGTAATGCAACAACAAATAACAGGTACATATGGGTTGAAGGTCTAGACTGCTCGAAATTGGTATCGCAATACTTTTTAAATAGAAAGTTAATGTATATTTTAGAAACGAACCAAAACTATATCAGCTCGTGGTATACAGGCTGCCTTATTTACCTCGTCCCACCTTTTTTTAAATAGGATAAGCTGAATATTTTATGAAAAAAAATTACTACCAAAAAATTTACTGCCACTACTAGAATTTTACGGAGATAACTGGAAGTAGGGGAAACCGGAAATAGCCAAACTGGAAATATCCAGTGGAAGCATAAGTCATGTTTGGTATCGTTGGATAGAGATTTTTAAAAATAATTACTTTTATATAAAAAAAATTATATATGAAAAGTTATTTGGATGTCCAACTCTTCTAATTTGTGTTAGTTCAGTAATTATAATGTTTTGCGTTTACGTATTATTCTTAAGTTGTTTCATTCTTTGTTTTCCAAAATTCCATGCCTTTTCTTTAACCAAAAAGGATTAGACATGCTGATGGTATATGCCGCCAAAAGTTTAGGGCTGTTCAACGTTTTTACGTTAGAAGTTACTCACAGCGTATGTATTACTCTCTAAGTGTTTTAACGTCTTACTAATCGTATGCGAATAACCAGTCAAATTCATTGCAATAGTAATAGAAATAAATGAATGAGGCGACCCATTAGAAATGAAAGAGAAGCTGAGATCTTCGTCTCTGTTCTTAAGCTACCTTTAAAAGTAACGGCGAAGTGAATACCTACAACGTACACTACTGGAGTCAAGAAAATTCACAATCGTTGGAGGTAGTGAACAACCAAAACAAGTTTAGTGTCAACGTTTGGTATGGTCTCCTCAGAGATGGAATAATTGGACCTTACTTTTTTAAAAGTAACGGCGAAGTGAACATCCACGACGCACAATACTAGAGTCAAGAAAATCCACGATGGTTGGAGGTAATGAAAATCAAAACAAGTTTAGCATCAAAGTTCGGTATGGTCTCCTCAGAGATGGAATAATTGGGCCTTATTTTTTAAAAGTAACGGCGAAGTGAAAATCCACAACGCACACTACTGGAGTCAAGAAAATTCACGATGGTTGGAGGTAGTGAAAGTCAAAACAAGTTTAGCGTCAAGTTCGGTATGGTCTCCTCAGAGATGGAATAACTGGGCCTTACTTTTTTAAAGTAACGGCGAAGTGAATATCCACAACGCATACTACTGGAGTCAAGAAAATTTAAGATTGTTGGAGGTACTGAAAGTCAAAACAAGTTTAGCATCAAAGTTCGGTATGGTCTTTTCAAAGATGGAATAATTGGGCCTTACTTTTTTAAAGTAACGGCGAAGTGAATATCCACAACGCATACTACTAGAGTCAAGAAAATTCACGATGGTTGGAGATAGTGAACAACCAAAACACGTTTAGTGTCAACGTTTGGTATGGTCTCCTCAGAGATGGAATAATTGGAACTTACTTTTTTAAAAGTAACGGCGAAGTGAATAACGCACAATACTAGAGTCAAGAAAATCCACGATGGTTGAAGGTAGTGAAAGTTAAAACAAGTTTAGTTTCAAAGTTTTGTATGGTCTCCTCAGAGATGGAATAATTGGACCTTACTGTATTAAAAGTAACGGCGAAGTGAATATCCACAATGTCCACTGCTGGAGTCAAGAAAATCCACGATGGTTGGAAGTAGTGAATAGCCAAAACAAGTTTAGCGTCAACGTTTGGTATGATCTCCTCATAGATGGATTATAATTGGACTTTACGTTTTATAAAGTAACGGTGAAGTAAATATCCACAACGCACACTACTGGCGTCAAGAAAATCCACGATGGTTGGAGGTAGTGAATAGCCAAAACAAGTTTAGCGTCAACGTATGGTATGATCTCTTGAGAGATGGAATATAATTGGAGTTTACGTTTTAAAAAGTAACGGTGAAGTAAATATCCACAACGCACACTACTGGCGTCAAGAAAATCCACGATGGTTGGAGGTAGTGAACAGCTAAAACAAGTTTGGCGTCAACGTTTGGTATGGTCTCCTTAGAGATGGAATAAATGGACCTTACTTTTTTAAAAGTAACGGTGAAGTGAACATCCACAACGTACAATACTAGAGTCAAGGACATCCACGATGGTTGGAGGTAGTGAATAGTCAAAACAAGTTTAACATTAAAGTTCGGTATGGTCTCCTCAGAGATGGAATAATTGGATCTTACTTTTTTAGAAGTAACGGCGAAGTGAATATCCACAACGTACACTACCGGAGTCAAGAAAACTCACGATGGTTGGATGTAGTGAACAGCCAAAACAAGTTTAGCGTCAATTTTTGGTATGGTCTCAGAGATCGAATAATTGGACCTTCGTTCTCCCAACTGTAAATGGAATAATGTACACGAATTTGTTGAAAATATCGTTGGTGATCTATTAAAACATATTCCATTGGCCACTATGTCTCCAAAAAGATCATAGAATTATTTAAATGAGAGAGGTAAACATTTCGAAATGTTTAACCATGGAAACATGGTAAAATAATTTGCTGTTTAATTCTTTTTTTGTAGATTATTTCTTCAGCCTTGAGAGACATTGAAATTTTTTCAAATAAAATAGAATTATTACAAACTCCTATCCGACGATACCAAATATGAGCTATGCTTCTATTTGAATTTTAAAGTTGCTTCAGGGTTTCCCTACTTTCCTACATTTCCCGGAGAATTCTAGCAGTGCCATTAAATTCTTTGCATAATATGCGTTGTTAGTAAATTTGTTCTGTCGGCTAATCGTTTCAAAAGAAAAAGGGTGGTTTGAAACAGCCTGTACGTAAGGTATTTTATAATCTTACAACTCAATTATGAAAAATGGATACATATTAAGCTTGCATTGATTTGGACATTATGTTGTACGTAATTGAATTAATGGTAGTGGTGTTCATTAATTTACTATAAAAATGTTTCCATTACACACATTCTCTTGTAATGTTTTTGCCTTGACTTCTTTTTAAATGGGCAACAATTTCCCGTGCCATTACAGCAAACTTGTTCACATCAATCCAGAAGCCTTTAACTAATGATTATTGCCGTACTTTTGATTTTACGCATTACGTCGCGTAAAACGGGTTGCGGTTTGCTGCTAATTCTACGCTTCCAATCTCAAAACTTTCTTTTTTTGTCATATACAGAAATTGAAAAGCTTTTGCAGTGAAATATATGGAAGTTCCTTCTGTGAACAGATGAAGTGCTATATAAGTTTTATGACGTTTTCCCATTTTCCAGATTATTATGGCGGCCTCTACGTGCTCCATGTTAGTTGAGGCCGCTACGTGGACTATAAAATGTTGGGAATATATTCTGCGGTTTAATTCGAGTCTTCTTTTTTACAAAAAGCGACAGGGTTGTTTTATCGTAAAGCTCACGGACCATAATGTCTAAATCTGCACATAGAATATGTCAATATTTGAAGTGAAATTGCCTTGAGAAAATTTCCCCAAACATTCGCGCCTTCGAACGCGGAATAAGTAAAATGTTACAAATAAACGCGGGCGAAAACGAAAACGGTTAACACATAAATTTTGCAGATAACGTCCATCGACCGGAAATGTGTCGATAATATTTTTATTATTCGTGTAGGAGAAGTAATGAATACGGTATCCAATATTGCGACGAAATGAAAGACCGCGAAATTCCCGAATGTTTGATTGGTCTGAACGTATTTTCGAAAGAACGTAAAAGTACCATAAAAACGACGCGTTCGTGTTTCGAAATTAATTGACCTGGATGCGATAAAATCCACTTTTTATTGATGGTAATTTCGATCTTTATATCTCCACATGACTTATAATTGATTACATATGACGATATAACGCCGGATGGAATCAAAATCACGAAAATATCGCGAAAGAGTTAATTGCTGCACTTCTACCGCGCACATTTTTACTCTCTTTACTTTAATAAAACTAAGAAATATCAGATCTCGAGAATATCATAATTCTATGTTAGAATTTAATTGGACGGTAACGGAGGAAAAAGCGTCGATTTATATTTTTAAAAAGTGTATTAGAGAACCTTTCAAGTAAGTCTCCTTTCAAATCATTGACGTCCGCTGAGAAGCACTTTTTGCTTAACTTTTATGCTGAGATCATTTTTCCTGACATCGACGTTGAATACCTACCTATGTTACTTGAAGAATTAATCTATGGCTGACAAAAAACTCCCGAAATGAGCTTGGGAGAGTTGAAAACACTCTTAGATAATAAATCAACATCTATATTCGAACGAGATAATATGGAAGACACATTTTGACATTTATTTTGCTCTTTTATTAAGTTGCTAAAACTTCACTGCCTGCAAGGAAAAATATGTAAATGCTTTACCCGCTGTTTTTCCATTAAAAATCACTTTCATGGAGAAAGTTAAACTATAAATAACCAATAGAAGCTTTAATATCAAAGGTAAAAGGATAAATATAGCAGTATAACCTCCAAAACTTAGGTAAACTGTAATTTGTTTTGAATCGTTTAAGGTACATGCTATTAGATATTCATAAAGCCCTGGTTTTATTTCCTGACATACACTGCTGCAGGGGCAATAAAATGATGCAGAGCAATCTAGTCCAGGTAATTTGTTTATACAGTGTGTTGCAGAAGTATGAAATAATCTACCACAAAAGTCGTTGATTAGTTATGATAATTTAAAAGCACATTCCGAGGACTTTTACTTTTTTATGTATAGTTGCATCGTTGAATTTTCTTTTAAGTCATTATTGATAATTTTGACCATTAGTTGACAGTACTTTCTTCTTCAATCAACTGTATAATAATATTATACTATAACCGTATCGTAGGATAAAGACATTAAAAAATAACTGGAATTGGAAATCCGTTTAATTTTAGAACATATTAGTAGAAAATTACAGATATACAGGGTGTTCTTATGGGGGCCATAGTATCCATAATCCCAGAGAGCAAGTACTGCCTTGTATTTACGTTTACTTTATATACTTCGCCTTTTATTCATTCTCACAAACAAAAACCTAAGGAGGTTAGCTCTGGAACCATGCTGGCCAATGGTCGGGACCACAGTGGCCAATCTAGTTAGATATTGTGTCACCAGATGGCTATAATGAGGCTGATAGATCATACCAATCCTTGCAGTCAAGGGAACATAATCCAATAGTAGTTGATGTTACAGACACAGACACCATATCAGTATATTTATCATGTGTAAAGGTAGGCGTCCGTGGTAATTTAGAACAACTTATCTTCGTATTCATTGGGCATTTGACCCGTGTTTATATGAACTTCTTTAATCAGAATAATCAATACTACAACAGCCTAAAATATTTACTATTCCTCTCGAAACGCCCTCTATATACAGGGTGAATCTGAAGAAAAATCAGTTTGATATCTCAGTCATTTAAAATATAAACAAATATATTTGTATAGATTGTAATAGGCAGTGCTCCCTAGATAAAGGCACTATCAAAAATATTTTTGGGCTATTCGGAGGGTTAAATAATTTTTAGAAACTGTTTATCAAAATAATTTCTTCAAATAGTTCACCATAGCTAGAAACGTTAATCTCTATAGCACTCAATTTTAATAAATGTTGTGGATTGGGTCTGAGAGTTTAAATAAGTGCCGTATTAAAGTAAAATCTTAAATAAAACAAAGAGACATCTGATTTCACATACCAGCAAAACAGAGTTGCGCAGATACGGTCTTTCAATGTTATATTTAAATGTGGTATATACGAGGGTTGGAACTTTAATAGTGGCAATACTGCTGTAGAGACACCATGCAACGGAACCAAATAATGTCGCTTATACCACACGTTAGTTCCATAGCTACCTTACCTCAGAGCAAATGGACTCTCGTTTCCCACATCACGCGCATGCGCACTTACGAGAAGAACAGAGCCTCGTGTTAGCTGGCGGTCTAATGTAGTATTGTCACGATGCTTTCGAAACAGGAACAACGGAGTTTGATAAAGGTGGGTAAAAGCCTTCAACGAAGGACGCCAAAATGTGGTAGACATGCGTCGGCCAGGTCGCCCTAGTGTCAGTGAAGAAGAAGTGTATGCTCTTGCCGCGTTACTGGACAGCGATCGAAGCCATACGATTCGGGAACTGGCCCGAAGGACGGGATAACCGCATACGACTGTGCTTCACATTCTGAAGGAACGCCTGGGCATGAGAAAAATTGCATCACAATAGGCTCCGCATGATTTTACGGAAATGCAGAAATGGCTACGATACGACGCTGCTCGTAACCACCTCTAGCGCTATGAGCGCGAAGGAGAGGCTTTCTTAGGCCGTATCATTACGTTGGATGAAACTTGGGCCAAATCGTACGAGCCACAACTAAAACCCCAATCGAATGATTGGCGTCATTACGGGTCACCACGAAAATCGAAAATTCGTTAGAACCCCAGCAATGTGAAAGTTATGGTGATTCTCGTGTACGACTGTGATGGTGTTATCCTAACGCATACCGTTCCCCCACAGCCAATGACCGCCAATGCCTAGTATTACTGTTCATTTTTGGAACACAACCTGTGACCAGCTTTGCGAAAAAAGCGACGACACTTTCTGTAGAACCCACCCATCAGGTTGCAGGACAATGCTCGGTCGCAAGTTGTGGCTGATTTGTTCGATCGATGGGGCTGGGAAGTGCTGTACCATCCACCATACTCACCGGACTTAAACCCTTGTGACTTTGACTTAATTCCTAAGATGAAGGAACCACTTCGTGGCATTCGATTCAGAACTGTTCCCGAGATTCTTCAGGCAGTAGACCGCTCCATTCGAACTATCAACACAACAGGCGCTGCTGAAGGTATCCTACGACTTCCACATCGCTGGCAACGGGTTGTACTCAATGCCGGTGACTACTTTGAAGGACAGTAAAACTTGGTAACTTTCGTATCAGTTGTAAATAAATAGTTGCCACTATTAAAGTTCAGACCCTCGTATATTTATTTTTTTATTATTATTATGTAGCTTTCACAGGCCTTATAGGCCCATCGCTTTTGGTGTGAGGCAAGGTTTAGCTCGTTTGTGTAATGGACAACAGGGCCCGACTCTGTGGGATACCGTATTGGTGCGTAACCGTGCTTAACCTGCCTGGTGTGGAGTGTTTATTGTTTTGTGTAAATGATCTTTTTACTCCTCTAGTGCGATCATAAGACGAGGAGTACCATTAATTTGATCCCAATAGCAAATGCAGACCGGGACCCACTACTGATCACTCAGGGAATGAGAAACATTTCCGACCCTAGAGTGATTCGAACCGGCAAGCGTTTGGACCATTATATCCAAAGCTGGACTCTCTCACCACGGAGCCAACTAATACTTGTAAACGTGGTATATGGCATTTACTAATTAGTTTGCGCCAAATGTTTAGAGGTTAATTTGTTTAATTTAAATACATTTTTAGAACTACTAAGAAGCCTAATTCGTGGTGGTAAAACTACTGACATTGCGCAGCAAAGAGGCGAAATAGACCGCCGTATTAAAGGTTTAGGCTGTCACGGGCGAATATGTGTTTCGAATCTTGCACGAGGACAATTTTATACAATTTTTGGATTTTTATTTAATAGTTTGTAAGTTTACCAATTCATTTGCTAATTTAGTTTTTTTTATTTGTTAATTCTAAATGTGCCAACTCTTACTAACAGTATAGTTTAAAGAAACTGTTGGCAAATAGTAAATTAAAATTAATTGTACTAAATAAACAATACTAGCTAAACAACAAATTGTTGCGGACGTGTATGTACGTAAAGTACATGTCTTATAGCTCGGTATAGCTTATTTACTAATTTGAAAACAGCTTACCAGATAAATCGTGGAGCGGCGCCCACAAGTTCAGCTAATAATATAATAAATATATAATCAAAATTAATTGTTAAAAGAGATCAGCGGTAGCACGGAAAGCCAAACATATTTTTTTAAAAGTCTTACTTGTACTTAATGTAGTTTACGGGTATTAGTAGGTATGCCAAAGCTTAACAAAACTATATGCAATTGATCATAATTATGAGGTTAATGAAGACAGAAAAAATAGAATTAGAAGAAGTCTGCCTATTATTTCACTATATCTAATCACGTTAGTCAATAATTATCTTTGCAACCTACTGTGAATAAAAATAGAAAAAGGGTTTAGACCTTTAGAGAAATGGGATATAAAGGAATCTACTTGTAATGGGATGGCTTCAGCTGGCTACAGAATATACATCTTATGATCTGGTGGTGGATGATCCGTACTTTAACAAGTTGCGAACTTAGATTGCACCATAACGTCAGTTATACAGCAACACAGAGAGATTGAAAATAAGTCAAAGGTCACCCTTACAACTTATGAGCTGCATCTGGCTGAGAAGTTGGGAAAACAACATCCAGATCATAGATTACAATTCTAGGAAGCTGTGATGAAAATTTGCAAACATTAATCTAGATTGTTTAAAACATACAGTGTTTTATTTTTAGACGAAAGCACTTTATTTCTAATAAAACTGTAAATACTGAAACTGTTGGTATTTCTCTACAGAAAATTCTCAGTGGGTCCAGGAAGCACACACGCTAAGCTCTAACGATTGAATTGTAGGATCTTACTTTCTGGAATGTGAATTGCTTAGAGACCAACATTTAGAATATATCAGCGAGCTTATTCTCCATCTAAAGGCATTAGTTTTAGTAAAACATATTAAGATTTGTCGAATAACAACACCTGGCACTAACAAGATGGAGCTCTTCCTCATTGTGCAGGATGTTTGGATTAGTTTTTTAAGGTAGATGGAGTTGAACACGATCTAACCTAAGTAGTCTTTTGTTGCGGGAAAATGCTGAAATCAAGAGCAACAAATATAGTGAAAAGTAATTGACAAAACACCTCAAATTCTGAAACATTTAAAGGCGATATGTACTGAAATCATTAACAATAATGATGAGAATCATAGAACTTCAGTTCGAAGTAAGTTCAAGAGCAGTAGTGCTAACGATCTCACTGTTGTGAGAGGATTTAATAGCTTGAATCACAACAAACATATTGGGCCGTATAAACAGAGAGCAAGTTAGTTAAAGAATATTCAGTTAAAAAAAACTAAATTATAACAAATATCAGTAAATATTATCAGCCGCTAAAGACAGAAGTTTAGAGTGTATTAGATTTGCAAGTCTGTAACAAGATTTTGGCATCATACCTGCAGGTACGTTCCTAAAATTCATTAATAATTTGTTTTGTGAATTTAGAAAAATAATTTGGTTACAAACCTACAAAGCATTGTTTTGAATTTTACTATATTATAAATAATATTAAATTTTTAGAGGTTATTACTTTAGTAATACAAACTATGCATCCAGCGTTTCTAATACATTTAAGAAAGTTTAGGTGTTATAGCGAATGTTCGAATGATCTGACTCTAAAAACCGATAAGTAATGATTAACGAATTACGAAATAATGTCTTCCATTCCCTAAAGCTTCTTCTTCTTCTTCGTACATCCTATTTCCCTTTAGGGCGACGGATTGGATTCCATACTCCCAGTTTTCATACATATTTGAAAATCAAGAAATTTAATATGTAGTCTATTTTCATCCGGATGAACCTTTTTAGTAATGTTTGCCAACCATGGAATTTAATATATAGCCTATTCCGATCGGGAAAGCAAACCATGGAATTTAATATATAGCCTATTTTCATCCGGATGAACCTTTTTAGTAACATTTGAAAACCATGGAATGTAATTTATAGCCTATTCCGATCGGGAAATCAAACCATGGAATTTAATATACAGCCTATTTTCATCCGAATGAACCTTATTAGTAACATTTGAAAACCGTGGAATTTAATATATACCCTATTTTAAACCAGATGAACCTTTTTAGTAATATTTGCAAACCATGGAATTTAATATTTAGCCTTTTCCTATCCCAGCCTTGCCAATAATTTTTGACAACCGTGTAATTTAATATACAACTAATTTTAATCCTAATGAACCTTTCAAGCAATTTTTTCCAATCATAATATTAAAATGTTTAGAGGTTGTTACTTTAGTAATCCAAAATATACATCCAGCGTTTCTAATACATTTAAGAAGGTTTAGGTGTTAAAACGAATGTTCGAATGATCCGACTCTAAAAACCGATAAGTAATGATTAACGAATTACGAAATAATTTTTCCCATTCCTTAAAACAATTCAGAAAATCACCCTAAAAGAAAACCGATTCAGTTTTTGCGCGGTACCAATAATTCTACTAAAATGTTTTTGCTATTAAGAAGCAAGATCGAATTAGTGTTTTGAATAATGTTCTAAATAATGTCAAACTGTTTTAATTATGTTAATTAATTCTTGTAACATCGCTCAAAAAAGGCATTTATGTTAAAAAAAACAATACGGAAAGCGTTTAAACGAGCGACATATTCTCGTTAAAATTATGATTTTGCAGGGTACAACGTGTTTACTGGGAATCGAGTTGAAAGCTACCAGTGAATTTATATGTAGATAGATTTGCAAGCCCATCCTTTTAAATAGTCGTACTGTGAAGCTGATTAGAACTAAATGTATTTAGTGTTCGCTAATTAGTAGTCAGCGCGTTTGACTTCTACGCTGGTCTAAGGTTCAATTCCCAGTATTGTAATATCGGGGTTTTAACGGCCGTTTTCCCTCGCTAGAAAATGACAAACCAGTGAGGTGTTCTGCCTAGTAAATCGTCTGTGGATTAGAAGTGTTCACATTTCCCGTGGTTGGGAGGCCACGTTAAGCTGTAGGTCCTCTATGCCTGTGATATTTTAAAACGCGCAATACAGGAATAGCAGAGCAGATCGCCACGACTAGTAACAGAAAAAGCGCTCTAAGAAATAATTAATAAATATTTTATTGACATACAAAGAAACATACCTAAATAAGCATTATTTAATCGTATGCATTAAAATTTTTATTTTGCGTAACAGGTTAGAATGCTCAGTAGATGATGAATAATCATGAGTCTTATTTATTCGTGAATGCAAGTACTAAAGTCTCTCCAGTTTAAAGTTAAATAGGTTTTTTTTTTGGAAAGGCATGTTGGTTGACTGGTAGGGCGTTTATTTTTCATTGTAAAAGTTTGGCTGTGAAGCTTCAGAGTTAGTCAAGAGAATTTAACGTTTTCTTATATGTATATTTAACGAGACTAGCAGCGAAAGCTTGATTAATGGTGTAGGGAAGAACGCTTAATTCCGAAACGATGTTTTTTAAGCATTTGCTATCTTTACAATGCATTTTGAACGGAAGTGGGTTACGTTGCTGTCTTCAGCGTTTGCGTTATTTATATTGCTGTTATATCATTTTAAGATTAGTTTTGTTCTATGACCACTGTAGGGCAATGAATTCATACCTATAATATTTAATCAAAAAATGTAATAAAAGTTATCGTTACCGGATATTAAATTTAAAGTTTCTAATTGGATTTCAATTTTAAATATTAATTAATTACGAAGTAATGCATTTTAAATTCAAAGGTTTAATAGGATATAATAATTATAAATCAATGATTTACACGTTCTGAATAAATATTTTTTGGAATCGTTTTGTTTGATGCCTTGTTTTTACTGTAGTTTCGATTATGTATTAAATAGTACTTTGTATTATTTTAAGTATTTCGCATTACTTACCTGATTACCTGGAATTGCAGAAAGTCCTGCAAAACTATTTTAAATTCCACGGTTGGATAAAACCATCGGGGTGGGAATAGGCTATACATTAAATTCTATGGTTAGAAATAATTACTGGAAAGGTTTTTTTGGGTGGGAATGGGTTACATATTAAATTTCAAGTTAAAAATATTACAGAAAAGGTCCATTCGGACGGGAATAAAACATATATTATATTTCATTAATGCAGAAGATTATTGAGAAGACCCATTGAATGTAAACAGGTTGTACAATAAATTTCATATTTCTAATAATTACTTGAAATACCCATTGGAATGAGAATAGGTTCTATTTCAAACTGTGTGGTTGAAAAAGATTACTGGAAAAGAATATTAGGATGGGAAAGGGCTATATAATAAATTCTGTGGCTGCTAAAAATTACTGGAAAAACCCATTACGATGGAAATATGTTATATATTAAATTCTATGGTTGGAAATGCTTGAAAGGCGCATTAGGATTACGCGGAAGACTGGGATAGGAAAAGGCTATATACAAAATGTCATGGTTGGAAAAATTTCTAGAAAATGCCATGCGGATGAAAATAAGCTATATATTAAATTTCATGGTTTGCAAGTATTACTAAAAAGGCTCATCCGGATGGGAATAGGCTATATATCAAATTCCATGGTTTGCAAATATTACTAAACAGGCCCATGTCGATGGAAATAGGCTATATATTAAATTCCATGGTTTGCAGATATTTCTAAACAGATTCATCCGGTATTAAAATAGGCTATATATTAAATTATATAAAATAATAATATAAAAATATAGTTTTTAAATATTACAAAAAGATTAATCCGGATTAAAATAGGCTGAAATAGGTTCAATATTACTGGAAAAGCATATTAGGATGGGAAAGGGGTATATATTAAAATCTGCGGTTGCTAGAAATTACTGGAAAGGCCCATTACGATGGGAATATCTTATATATTAAATTCTATAGTTGGAAAGGCTCATTAGGATTACAATTAGCTGCACGTTAAATTACACGGTTGTAAAAAATTACTGGCAAGGCTGGGATAGGAAAAGGCTATTATAGAAAATGTTATAGTTGGAAAAATTCCTACAAAATGCCATGCGGATGAAAATAGGTTATATATTAAATTTCATGGTTTGCAAATATAACTAAAAGGTTCATCTGGATGAAAATAGGCTATATATTAAATTCCATGGTTTGGAGATATTAATAAAAAGATTCATCCGGGTTAAAATAGGCTGAAATAGGTTCAATATTACTGGAAAAGCATATTAGGATGGGAAAGGGGTATATATTAAATTCTGCGGTTGCTAGATTTTACTGGAAAGACCCATTACGACGGGAATATGCTATATATTAAATTCTATGATTGGAAAAAATTGCTTGAAAGGTTCATTAGGATTAAAATTAGTTGTATATTAAATTACACGGTTGTCAAAAATTATTGGCAAGGCTGGGATAGGAAAAGGCTAAATATTAAATTCCATGGTTTGCAAATATTACTGAAAAGGTTCATCTGGATTAAAATAGGGTATATATTAAATTCCACGGTTTTCAAATGTTACTAATAAGGTTCATTCGGATGAAAATAGGCTGTATATTAAATTCCATGGTTTGATTTCCCGATCGGAATAGGCTATAAATTAAATTCCATGGTTTTCAAATGTTACTAAAAAGGTTCATCCGGATGAAAATAGGCTATATATTAAATTCCATGGTTTGTTTTCCCGATCGGAATAGGCTATATATTAAATTCCATGGTTGGCAAACATTATTGAAAAGGTTTATCCGGATGAAAATAGACTACATATTAAATTTCTTGATTTTCAAATATGTATGTAAAAAGGTTGATCCTGATGAAAATAGGTTATATATTAAATTCCATGGTTGAAAAAATATTGAGAATTCCTATTAGTTTGCGAATAGTCTATATATTAAATTACCCTGTTGATAAATAGTACTGGAAGGGCTAATTAGAATGGGAATAGACTATATATTAAATTCCAGTCCTGAAAAAAACTACTGGAAGTACCCGTTAGGATGGGAAAGGCTATATTAAATATCCTGATTGGAAAAATTACTGGCAATGCCCATTGGGTACGAATAGGCTATATACTAAATGTCGTGGTTGGAAAAAATTACTAGAAAAATTAAATTACAAACTTACTTTAATGTCATTGCTTAGCTTATTATTTTGCAAATTACATTTCGGATGTTCAAATATAGTCAATAGGCACACACATTTTTAACTTTTCCGCGGCGGGACCTTTTCCTCCGGACCTTTTTCCTGTAGAACTTTTTCCTGTGGAACTTTTTCCCCGCGGCACTTTTTCCGCGGAACTTTTTCCGGCGGGACTTTTTCCTGCGGAACTTTTATCGGCTTTGCGTTTACTTATACATTTTCTCCCTACAATTAATAATAATTCGGTGAATCAATTCGATTTAAATTTAAAAGCAAACTGTATAGCGCATATGAATGGAAATCTCGAAATAGACATTTTGTGAACATAGGATATAATTATAGCAACACGAATAACTTTACATACATAAGAATGCAAAAATGTAATGAACCAGAAAGCGCTTAAAAAATACAAAGTTTTCTTTTCATTTTAACATAAAAATAATGAGATATCGCAGAGGTAAGGTTTTGTATCTCAATATGTTTCAAAGTTGTTTCTTGTTCTTCATTTTATGCCATTTCCTTTCTGCAATTTCTTTCTGTAAATGTTATCACTCAGCAGCGATGAGCTCTTACACTTTACATATAGTGTCTTTCGCAATACAATCTTGTGATACTACTATAAGTAATAACGCTGTTTCAGAAGTGTTTTGCAGATGGCTTTTAATCTTTTGGCTTTTCTTTACTAAGGTATATCCACATTTCAGAGATTATTCCTGAAAATAAATAAAAACTCCCGGATATTACTTATCTGCTTCTATGAACAAAAGTTAATTCTAAGATTCCATTTTCCTTCTGTTTGCATTCACTTCATGATATTTTCGTTTGAAAAGTTCATTAATTCTTTGCAAAGTTACATCTGCATAAAGTGCAACTTCTAATTTAAGCTTTATGCTTCTAGTTGTCTCACTGAACCAATGCTAACTATCTAAATTACTTTGAGTGATTCGTACTTAAGTTTAATAGCTTAAGATCCGCTAATGCTTGCTACTATTAAAATGGTGTGGAACAGCTAGACTAACGAAAATTGTATTACCATCTACTTGAAATTCGAGTCGGTTAAAAAGTTCCAGATAAACGCAGCTATCATTCTGTCTCTCCAACCTACCATATGAGACATTACTTCTAAATTCAGATGTGACAATAAAACGACATTTGTGTTCAAATTCCTTTTTACGGAAGATTTGCGCGGCATTCTTCGGCTGGGCATTTTAATCTATGTTTTACAAATCGAGGATTCTTTATGTACTTTCAGGCACATGTTCTCCAGCATTCCATTCCGTGTGAATGTATTTAAAACTTCTAAAAGCATTTGAAGTTTTTCGGAAACTTTTTTGTGCTTTTTAGTAAATCTTGGTAAAGCTGTGCGCTTAAATAAGCTGTCAGGTAAAAAAACTCTAGCAAAAACACTCAAGACATAAATTATCACATTTAGCGCTTCCATTTTCTCTTTAGTTGCTTTTTAGTACGAGAGTTTACTACTAACCAAGCTGTAAAATGTAAACGTTTATGTGCATTTAAACCTATTTGAGATTCCACTAGGAGAAAGTTATATGGATTTTTCTAATGTACCGGATGTATCCAATAACTTTCTCTAATTGGGATTTCCCTTTCTGTGGAAGATAGATGATAGGTTCGAATGTTGTACTCATTCATATCATGTAGGCGAATAAAATGCTGAAGGGAAAATTAGTATATGCTTGGTTATACTCAGAAAATAAAATGCTATAATTATTCTTTTTTGAAAAGCATTTCATAATATTGTTGCCGTTTATTTAGGCAATTTTTAAAGAACTGTCCAATCAGGCGATGGGTTTTCATACATGTTTCGCTTTTCTGTTACTACGATCAACTTTTTTTTTTATTTTGTATTATATAGTTTGATTTGAAGTTTTCTCTTAATTAAACCCTGTATAATATGTTAGTAATATCTTGTAAAGTTATACAGGGTGTCCCACGGCGTGAGGTCAGTACTTTATGTACGTAATCTTTAGACCAAATATAGTCAACAATTCTAATAAAGTTATGCCCTAAAGTAAATCGTTTTCAAAATACAGAGTGTTAAATTATTATTTATTACATAATTACAATTTCAGAAAAGCCAATATTTATTTTTATGTTAGTTAAAATTCACTATAAAGATTGTTTAAAACGGCTGCCGTTGCTCTTGAGAGATATTTTGGCTCTTCTTAAGAGAGATTTCGTTACCCTACGTAACATATTGTTATTCCGAATTAGTTCTGCTGCCTCAAAAATGCGTCTCCTAAGATCTTCAACAGTCCCTGATGGTGTTTGGTATACCATATCTTTCATAAGGTCCCATAAATAATAATCTAAACAAGTTAAATCTGGAGATATTGGGGGACAGGCGTGCTGTTCTTCTCTACTAATTACACGTCCTTCAAACCGTTGGTTCAAAATGGCCTTATCCGTAACCCAAAGTACTCAGGGGCACCATAGTGCTGGTACCACATACCATGTCTGGTCGCTTCTAACAATCCTCCCAAATGATCTTTTAGAAAATTTAAATATCTGGCGGCGCGGCGGTTAAATGGTACTCAAAACGAATATACCAGTGAGCATGTTATCAATCATCCCACACCAGATATTCACTGAAACCCTATGTTGATAATTTGACACTGTGCTTTCGTGTGGATTCTACAAATCCCAAGAGTTGCTGTTTTTTCTGTTCATTAATCCATTCCTTGTAAATGTTTCCTCATTTGCGAAAAAAATTCTATTATGTAGGTTTCGATTTTGAATTATCCAGTGGCAAAATTCCATACGACTAGCGAAATCTGTAGGTAAGACGGCTTGAACAGGCTGGATATGAAATGGATATAAACCATGATGTTCTAATGTTCTCCAAACTCGCATTCGTGGTACATTAACTTGTGCAGATACACGACGAACAGAGGTGCTGGGATTATTTCAATTTCTCGCAGTATGTTGTCCTCATTATCTAGTACTTGCTGCCTTGGACGCTCAGTCGTTGGTTTTGGGAAAGTTCCGTGTTCACGTAGATGGTTGTGCACTCGTTGAAGAACTCGTCGGTGTGGCAGGAGTTTCCATCACAAAAACCGTACATGTAATGGATATCGGCGTACTCTCGCGTTGTAAAAGTAAATATTATCAACACTGTTAATAAGTGCAAGCAGAGAAATCAACTTTAAGGTGCTTTACTGTTTGACGTACATGTAAATAATATCATTTCCATAGTAACGTAGACAGTTTGTATCAAATACCGCTTAATATCATTTATTGTTTCGGCAGCTTCAGTATTTAACTAAAACAGGCCATAACTTATTTAATAGTCGGTTTAGAGAAAATGGTAATTCTTGTTTCGATTTCCTTTCATCTCTCCTACAAGTAGGTAAAGTAGTGACCTCACGTCTTGGGACACCCTGTATAGTTACACTGAAAACAAACTGTTTTCTCTATACACAGTTTCTTTTGTATCAAGTTTGCTTTGAGAAATAAAACAATTTTTGGCAGTAGACAGGGTAGACCATTGAACTATAGGTATAACGCATAAAAAATTATATACGTTTAAATTTTGTTACTGGGATCTAATAATACAATATATTTATTTTAGTAACTACCACTACTAGTATTTGATTAAGAAAAAAATAAATTCTAGTTTCTTAAGTAAGAAAATGCCTGGAAATTTCTCATGAATTCATCATGAATTCAAGCCTATTATTTTAATATCATATTAAGAATTTTTAGTACTTGAAGTTCACAGATTTGTTAGTTAAATAATGATAAATAGTAAATATACGATTCAATTAGGATTTCACTTCGAAATTTTAGCTTGCAAGAATTGTTCATAAATACCAAAAGATGTTATTTTCCGGATTAAAATGATAGGTTTCAATTTATAAATATTTTTGAATGTGGAAGTACAAACATTTTTTTAATTAAATTGTCCTAATAATAGTTGATAGCCATAATACAGTTTATGTTAAAAGCCTAAATATTCTGAGAACATTCATCCATCCACAGCAGCTTTTTCGTCCAGCGCTAACGTAGAAACATGGAGGACCTATAGTTGGGCGTCGAATGCGAACGGCTGATATTCCAGAGAAGGTTGTTGGTATCAAGACCCTTCGATTGCCAACTGGATTGGATAATTGTGTGTGGTGTCGTATAGCTCAAGATTTTGATACGCTGCATGGTAGTGCTGTGGTATCGAACCCGATAATCGACGTTTTGCCCAGTTGAAAGCTAATTGAACTACTACCAAATAAATTTTTCATACACATTGCTTAAAGATTTGTTGTGGAGTTCTATTCTTACATAACATAATTATTTTTTTAAAATTATAATTAAAATATCCTGCTGCTCTCCGTTTGAGAAATCCATTACTCTAATATAGGAATATAAATATGTAAACTAATAACAGGCCACAATTGCTTTAGTTTTTTAAGGAATATTAATTTCACAGTTTTCGAAAAATAGGATATATTGAAAAATACTATCTCTACATTAACAAGTGTCATCAAGGTCACATTTGCCATCTTCAGGTCTTGTCGGATAACTTTCTGCTGCTGCTTCTGGTAATACGACTGTTGGCCTTTGTTTCTGCTAGGGCTATATATACTTCTTGACCGTTCCGTGTGGTTGCGCTTTGTTGATTTCGGGATCGGTTGCGTGTGACGGGATCTGCTGTGGCTGGAACGTTCTGATTTTGTTGAGGTGGATTTGTGTTTGCTTGCTGGTTTCAATTATATGTTTGTTTTTTGGCGAGAACCGATTTCCAAGCGGATGGTAGTCTTTGGGTGTCATCACGAGAATTTAGGTTTCATGGGTGTTTCTCGATTTCTGTTGCTTCCCTTAGAGTTCTTGATTTCAGGTGTCCTATGTTGGCCAGTACTTTGATGTTTTCATATTTTTGTTTGATTATGTCCAGAGATTCTTCTATGGGAACGTTGGTAATCAGTGACACCACATCGAAACTTACTTATAATTCTCTATGTTTTCCAACTGCTTTAACTTTTTGGTTACACCAAACCCTGCACAAATACGGTGTACAAACGGTTAACCTCTTACTTAAAGTAACAAATATATATTTTTGTTATTACTTAAGCGATGTTTCTGTATGTAATAGCTGTTTTGATTACTAGCTATTCATATTCCATTGATATTTTGTTATGTATGATATAAACCGAACGTAAAGCAGCAAGTAAGTTGTGGTGGTGCTCCTAATATATATATATTTACAACAGACATAACTTATATTTCGACGCAGCTCAATATTATTTTAAAGAAGTGCTTAGCAATAATGTATTACATTGTGAACTTCATATAAAACTAAATTATGAACCACCAGTCGTAACAACGTCCTTCTTATACGATCTAAAACCAATTAAATAACTATACAGAAAGATGCATTTTAGTTTTGTTAACACACAGCTCAATATGCTAAACTAATAGAGTTTACTTGAGGTGGTTGAGGTTAAAGCCATTTACTTTAACAATTTCTTTCAACAGTCTAAAAATGTGTTCAAATATTATTTTACACATCCTACTCGGCACAGTACTCCGAAAAATATGTTTATAGGCCACACACATCCACAGTACAGATTTTACAGCTCTGTTTATTATTTATTGAGGAATATGCCGAAGAATGCATGGTGTAACCCAATGGGATCCAGTTGAATAGTACCTATAAAAATTACATTATTTATTTTGCTATCATCAGCAACTTGGAACTTACGCGTAATTATTTTGAGTAATTAAGGCCATGAAAGTGAAATACGAAAAATGTGTCTACAGTTAAGCATATTGATTAAGTAAATATAGCTGCTATTTTTAATTATAATTTACTACTTGATGTTGATTATTTGCTTTGTCGTTATCTATGTGGTTTTAATATTTTTTACAATTGCTATTAAATTATATAATTGGAAAATTCAAATTTTCTTCCAGTGTATCAAATTCTACCTTTTCTTGGTTTAACCGTAGCAGGACGAATTGTACCAAAAATAGTAATATTACAATTTTGTCTGACAGTTTTGCTTCCGAAGAATTCCGGCGGAAAATACTCGGTATCTATTTTGCAGCACCTGCGATGACATAAAAGCTAACCTCAAATTTTACGTATGGAAAAATGTTGGATCTTTCGATTTTAATAGGTTGGCATAAGGCGAGGTTGTGTTCATTTTGACGGGTTTGCTTAGTAACATTTGTGAGTTTTGAAGCAAACAGATGTGATATCAATTTGTATATTTATAGCTTTATTTTCGTTGATGAAATCTTTACTTCGCCTATTCCTGTAGTATGAAGATGTAAAAGGAACTTTTCCGATTTTGTAATAAAACAATACTTACTTAGACTTTTTTCTGTAAAACTTTTATTGCACATACCTTTTGAGGTTTTCCATATCAACAAACCATTTTCCGTAACGAATAACAGTAATTTGTTGGTTTTATCATTAATTGTTAATTCTGTATCTCTGCAGTCATAATATACAATTCTAATGTAAAATATAGATTAGCAGCAGCGTTACTTGCCAATAAAAGCAATTCGCAGTAAAGTCTTTGTGAGAATTTGCTTATTGCGCAATTCAACGACTAGTTTGGAATAAACTCTGTGCTGCGAAGCAATAAAATATTTTCATGGAGCAGCAAACAGTTGCATTTTTCAGTATGCAACAGGAAAGTTCGATAAAATCGCAAGTTAATTTATGTTTTGCGGAAGTAATATTGCTGATTTACTGTACTAGCTTTTTGTTGCCGAGATAGCAACACTGTCCATATCGCGTTTCATTCAAACTGCGCTTGATTTTCTTTCGCTTTTATACGAGCAGTATATTTCGGATTATATGCAATTTGGCGCGGCGACAAACTTGTGCGGTTTTATGATAACGGAAAATTGCATACTTGGCGAGAATAGACTGGAAATGTCAGGGGTTGTAATTAACAATCCTTTGCTACGGTTTCCGTAGTCACACTTTTACATAGCAAACAACTACTCTAGGTTTGCTTCTCACATTCTTTCAGCTCTTCGTGACATCAGATTGTTTATGTTTCTAACAGCAGCTTGTTCTAAATAATAAAATAGTTTTTCAGGACGTTTGAAGTATCTTTTGTAATGCCGTGAGGAGGCAATTTAGATTTTTTCAAAAACATCCAATAAAACTGTCTTAAATTTTATTTTATGGTAGAATAGCCAAGAAACCTCTTCTTATCACGCAATTTCGACAAACCCATTGTACTATTAATAGACTAACAAACTAGAAACGCGTTATAAGGCTGCTTCGTCAAATTTATTGAAGTTGGAGGTAATTTGATGGTTTAACCAGGCGACGTTTTCGAATTTATTAATATTAAAATGAAGGTAAACAAAAATGTACACAAACCGTGTTATTGTGGTGTTTTCATTGAGCCATCTAATAATTTAGCGAGGTAAGCTTAAAATATTAATATGTACTGGTATTGATTAAACTGGATTAAACGCCACATATAAAACCTTTTAATTAACTACTGACGTTGCTGACAATGTGTGGATTCGAATTAATAGACATGTAACACGCCGAGTTTAAATTAAAGTTTGAAGGCACGTTTTTCTGGTCGGCTTCAAGCTCGATAATTTTAAAGCAGTCGCCTGACATGAATTAAATTTCGGGAAAAAGGGTGTTCCTACGGTTTTATGTCAATGGTACGAGGGCTGTCCCAGTACAACAGCAAATTACTATTTATTAAGGACTTGCTATCTAAAGCTTGCACGTTCTAAGTAAGAATCTGTTGTCAGTTGAAATATATAGATATGCCAATGGATTTTAACTAACTGTATTGATATGGGAAAGATGTCGATTCGGTTCATTAATTTCTTCTACAATGAATAACTCAGAAACTAAAACTGATAAAAGTTATCCTTTTGTAGAGAGCTTTCGATTGAGTTATCACTTGCTCCCTCTTTCCATTTAATATCGTGGCGTCGATGGCGCCTCGACGCCACAGTAAGATGAATTCAAGTTTATACTTCCTTAAAAGTGGCTTGTTATTTTTTCACCTACTAGTTTAATTTTTTTTAGGTGAGCGGTTACTTTTCGAACGTAGTATAGTTAGGTAGTCTTTGACAGTTCTATTACAAACATTACTGAAAAATACAGAAGGAGGAAGGAACAGCTTGGAAAACCACATTCGATTACATTTCTGTTTGATTACACTGCCGATAAACATTACAACATTTCATTAAAAGCAACTGCTTATACTTCCAAATATACAGTGCGCGCCAAAAGTATGGAACATACCAAACAAATGTGAACCAAATAATTTTATGCACGTCAAAGTTATTTTCCGCCAGTCATTTGTAATGACGTCATCGGCTTTTTTAAATGAACGCCTACCTTTTCCTTCAATTGTCTTAATGACCGTTTTGACATCTTGAATAAAGAAATTTGTGACAAATAAATCATTGAATGTTTAGAAACGCATTGTTAACAAGTTGTGTCAGTAGTATCGAAATAAGATAAACAAAGTCGCTTTAGGAAACAAATTCGGATACAAGGTGTCAATTGTCCGTTATCGACGTGACCAACATCGCTAGAAATTACAAAATAATAAATCTGCTATGGCTTATTTAACAAACACACAACACATAGTTAATTTATTTGGGGTGGGAAAACTTTACAAGAACACAACAAGAAGTTTCTGATATGTTTAACGCGAAGTATCCAGATCGACCGAGCACGCGATTAACGGTTAGTAAAATTGAAAGAAAATTTATGGAGACGGGAACTATTACAGATATTCCAAAAAGTAGCCGCTTAAAAGTGATGGATGAAAACAAGAAAATCGACATTCTTTTACAAATCCAAAAAAATCCTAATTGTGCTTCCCGACGAGTCGCAGAAAATGATGTCAGAGTTCGATACCATCGATAGAAAAAGCAAGAATAAAACAAAATCTACAGGCATCCGTCCAGATATCGCCACTACCGAAGCTTTTCACAGGAAAAGAAGTATCTAGGATGATTAAAAATAACTCAAAATTTAAAAAAGCCCCTGGTTATGATTTCATTACTGGAAGGCTTATAAAGGAATTACCTAGGAAGGGGGTCGTCCTATTGACATCTTCAATGCAATCCTACGCCTCGGCTACTTCGCAGCACAATGGAAAGTAGCCCAAGACACACTCATCCCAAAATCCAGAAAACCTCTACACCAAGTCTCCTTCTATAGACCTGGCAGCTTACTCCCTATTCTGAGCAAACTTCTTGAAAAGCTATTATTAACAAGATTAGCGCCGTACATTGAATTCAACAAGCTTCTGCCAGACCACCAATTCGGGTTCAGACAGCAAGACAGTATCATCGAACAAGTACACAGATGGTTAACAAAATCAATCAGGCATTTGAAGACAGAAACTACTGCCTGGCGCCCTTTCTAGACGTAAGCCACGCCTTTGATAAGGCCTGGCACCACTGGTTGTTCGACAAAATAAAAAAAAGCTTGCCACACACGATATATATTACCCTGAAATCCTATCTACATGAGAGGTACTTTATCGTAAACTGCGGACAAGACACAACTGAACTCCTTCTAGTGCAATCACGAGTCCCGCAGGGTAGCGTACTTGGCTCTATCCTCTACCACTTGGTTACAGCTGACCTACCAACCAGCAAAGACACAACAGCAGCCTCGTTCGCCATTGATAAAGCGATACTGACAAACCCCAACGTAGCAGTAAACCTCCTACAACAACATCTTAACAAGATCCAAGACTGAACAAAATATGGAGAATAAAGATAAACGAATTGAAATCGACACAGGTAACATTCACAAAATGTATAGGCAACAACCCTCCCATAATTCTAAATGGGCAAATGCTACCACAATCTGATGAAATACCTAGGTATACACCTAGATCGAGGACTTACCTGGAAAACGCGTAACCACAATTAACAGAAACAGCTTGGACGAACATTTAGGGAGTACTACTGGCTTCTAGGAAGACAATCTAAACTCACGCTAACCAATAATTTATTGATATATAAAGTTGCCCTCAAACCTATATGAACCTATGGAGTGCAGTTATGGGGAACAGGAGCCAAATCGCACCTGGAGACTGTGGAGGGACTCCAGTCAAAGTTCTACGCAAAATAACAAAATCACCATGGTACACACCAAAAGGTGAAGTTAGAAGTGATTTGAAAGTGAACTCCGTAAAGCAAGAGATCAGTGAATACAGTGGACGTTATGTAAAAAGACTCGACAGCTACCCAAATGTTCTAGCAGTGAATCTACAAGGGAATAGTGAACAAACACAAAGATTAAAAAGATTTAAACCGCTAGAACTACCTTATAGTTTCTAAAATAAAAACAAAATTCTAAAAATACAAGTTAAGTGCTAAGTTCATACACACACACATACACTAAATAAAAGCAAAAAGTGGGGATTGATATCATTGTATACCAACCCCAAATTATAGGCATACTACGCAAACACACAACAAACTTGCTTATAGTACTACTAGAACTACTATTTATATCCTGTATTGATTGCATGTAGAAACAAATCAATTAAAAAAATAGTTCAATACTCAGGTTACAAAGAAAAGAGTACCATCCTTTTAAAGTGTTCACGAGCTCCATGAAGATGATCCTCGCCGACGTCTGCAATCCTTTCTTCTTGAACGGAACAGTTATCCGTCCGTACCGCAAGTACTGGAGTAGGGAAAATCGTCATTGGATGGTTGAGGCACACATCTAACAGTCGCAAAATGTAAACGTCTAGGCTGCAATAGTGGATACCAGAATAATAATTTGGCGCGGACTGCATTTATATACGATCTTTATCCTGTATTAATCTACGTTAAATATGATCCTACTGAACTTTCAGAGGATAATGGTATGGGTTTTTGTGGGTGTTCAGATGTAATTGGGTTGCCTATTATAGGCATTTTCTATCTACAAGGGTTACTGAAGATGCGCTCGTTGAATTAACAGATTTTTGACAGTTCTATTATAAATATTATACATAAATGCAGAAGTCAAAACAAACATAGCTTAAATATTTTAAAGCTGATTTGACTATATTCTTGTTTGATAACACTGTAGATAAATATTATAACAATTCATTAATAATAACTGTGAACAAATTCTAAATATAACTACTAGAAAAATAATTGATTTCATAGACTGGAGCAAATTATGGGAAATCTTGAATAAAATGGGAGTCCCCAAACATCTAGTTTACCTAATATCACAATTATATAAACAAAATGAAGCAATTGTGAAAATACACAATCATTACTTCGAATAGTTAAAACAAAAGCCGGAACAAGACAAGGCTGGGGACCGTATCCGCAATTATTTAATATCTGCGCTGAATGTGCTATGAGGAAGATCTTAGAAAACTGGGAAGGCAGAGCCACTGTTGGAGGGAAAAACATAAGAAATCGGCGTTTTTGGATGACACAACTATATTGACAAATATCGAAGATGAACTTTTGGAATTAATTTAAGGACTATAATATGAAAGCAATCAAACTGGGCTTGCGATGAATAAAAATAAAACAATGTTAGTGAATCGCACCTACAAGGATGCCAATAATATACGCATGGTGGTGTATACGATGTGGTCCTCAAATTCGTATACCTTGGATCACTAATAACAAATACAGATGGTACCTCCAAAGAAATTAAACAAAGAGCAAATATTGTTAAAGAGGCAACTAGACAGTTCCACAAAATGTGGAGTGACAATAGTATCAGCAAGAAAACCAAGACCCTATTAGCAAGATTTTTAATATTTTATAATTTCATATACGCATCATGGGCACTAAAGTAAAGTGATAAGAGGAAAACGTAGACCTTCGAAATGTTTATGTGGCGAAGAATATTGAAAATACCATAGACAGCGCACCGTTTAAATATTTTAATTTTGGAAGAATTAGGGATCACATAGGGACTCCCAACTACTATACAAAATCGAGTATTCTTTGGATTTATTGCATAATGGAATCTAAACAACTTAGAAAGGCTGGTAGTACAAGGAGACACAGATGGAAAAAGACGAAAACAGAAATGAGCGGACAAAGAATGAATAACAACAAGATGTGGTAGCTCACTTGTGCTGCCAGTTGGCACAGCGCTCGCTTTCTGAGCAAAATTTTGATTATGGCTTGGGTTCGATTCCCGGCATTATAGTCCGTAGCGTATAAAAATGTTGTGCTGCAACTCACCTCACACACATTTTAAATTTGGTTAGTAACGTGAGATCTTAATACTAAAAAGCGTAGATATCTGGAGTTTGTGACGTTCGGATTCGACGTTCAACTGTAGGTACGCCATGCTTCTATCTTAGTACTGACAAGAATCACGTGGCATAGAAAAGGCCCATTCTCAGCAGTAGGGCAAAAAAAGCTGTAGATCATGAACTGTGGGGCCTCGGTGGTCTAGTGCGAGAACGCATTGCCACTCGAGGCCACAGCGAAATGTAGTTGATCCGCTGGGGCGTTCGAATCTCAGCTGGGGCGACCGCATTTCGCTTAATTAAGTTTAGGGTGCATGTCGCATAAATGTTTACTGTGTAAGGGACGCCCGCACCCCCCTGAAATAATGCGAATGCGGTTCCGGAAGGGGGGGGGGTAGTATGAATGACTGAGAAAAAAGATCATGAACTGTTTATATATTTAGAATAAATATATTCAGGTAAGGCAGTTAATCCGGTATTCATTCACAATAACTGTTATGCTACTGTGTTTTCGAAGGCCAATGGTAATTTTTTTCGGTGTTCAAATGTTATGTAGGTTGCCTTTTATATAGATATCACTATTACAATGATTATTAAAAAAGTGTTAAATTTTAATAAGAGTTGACAGTTCTATTATAGATGTAACATCAAAATTCAGTAAGTTAAGTAAGAACGGAGTAGCTTAAACATTTCAACAATTTGTTAAAAGTATTCGTTCATGTTTTACGAATAAATATATTTTTGTGAGGTAGTTAATCTGTCCATGTAAAATATAATGATACCGGACAGGGCCATGGTATTTTTGCCAGAGTTTAAACGTCGTTTGGGTAATGGGTTGCGTATTATATAAATATTACTATTACAAGAATTGCAGGAAACGTCTTTCTTGAATTTCATTAAATAATCTTTGAGAATTCTATGACAAATATTTTAGACAAATTCAGAAGTAAAACTAACATTGTTAGATCGTATTGCATTGTAATCTTATACAAATTTATTAACTGGAGCGGATTGTATTTTTAAAATAAATCTCCTGGGGTACGATGATTAATCCTTTATTCATTCATGTTAAATTTGATGCCGCGCCTTGGAACGGTAATGGTAGTTTTTCCTGTGGGTGTTGAAATGTTTTTTGGGTTGCCTATGTATTACTACTATAAGGACTACTGTGTGACCGTTGAATTTTATTAAATAATCTTTGACAATTCTCTTATAGCTTTCAAATTTTAAAGACACTTGTTTGCATTCGCCTTTGAACAATATAACAATTCGGTCAACAGTAGCTGTTTACATTTTTAAATAAATATATACAGGTACGATAGTTAATCTTTTATATATATGTTAAATATGATGCTACAGCACTTTGGAAAAGCAATGGTATTTTTTGTTATGTAAATGTCATTTGGGTTGCCTATTTGTTACGGGCCTAACGAGCTTTTTCGTCGACCCGCATCCGGGTAGGTGGAAAAAGGCATGCAGCTTAGCTCAGAGGAGTAGGGGGGGTTCACGGAAATCGCTTACGGGAGGAAATCTTCCTGGTTGTGTATAGAGTAGGTCGCAATTAGTGGGCGCCATCTTCCAAATACAGCTGACTGCAGGTTTTCGTGGAAGGCCGAGGCGCCAGCAGCTTACGGGAATCGAACTCACCTTTATTGTGCCTCCCTCCTGTTTATAAACCTTGCAAAACACAAATACAAAATATACAATAATAAAAGATGTAATAAATTTTAAAACACATATAATTAATCTTTTTGGGAGTATATGACGGTACAAAAAAGATATGACAGCAAGTAGTAATATTTTACTAAATACAACAATCGGTTAAAAGGAACGTTCGATTAAGGGGGAGCTCGCCGCCCATGGCTCACGGTATTTAAAATCTTTCAAGAAATCTACGTGGCCAGTGGCGTCCGAGTTTACAAAAATAATACAGTATGATTTCTTTTTACAATTAGCAGCAAGCAAAAGAAAATAATGACAAACGATGACTGAAGGTCACCTCTTGTCGCATTAAAAAGAAGGTTAAATCACTTAGAATTTTGCAAGTTAACGTGTACAAGGATTTTTTCACAACACAACAAAACTAATTCCTTTACCTTGTCTTTCGATGAATGGGAAAGAAAGACAGGCACAATCTGGGGATCTGTTCTCAGATACGGGCAAAAAAGTAGACGTTCTTCGGGTAAATTGCGAGACGAAATATTTGCTGCACAACCCTCGTAGTTCATCGCAGCAACGGCACATGTACAGGAACAACAAATGGGCTTGATAATAATCCGCCAAAGGCGATCGGCAAATTCGCAATGAATTGACTTTCCAGGGATAAAAACTCTAGCGTATTCCTTTAAATCCGATATTTGTCGATATTCTGTTCACCCCATGGTGAAACAGCGATACGAAAATACACGTGACGTATACCCATCGAAAACATAAGCCGCTCCTGCAGTACTTGATTTTTAATTTCTTAACGTCCCCCGTAGATGGAATTGGTAGACCGGAGTCTCGCGAAGGTGCAAGGCTAACTGAACCAAATGCAGCGTGAACATGCATCGGTAAAAAATATAACACCACCTTGAGAAATATGATGATATAGTTCTGGAAAGATCGGACACGTAAATTCGCAGAAAGCGTCGAGGGTCAGGCCCAGACAAAACATGAATCGGCAATTTCAGGCTACAAAGGGCAACTGCAAGGTTTTGCGTAATTGGACTCCATAACTCAATCTAAAAAAAATAACGAAATCTGTAATCGACATAAGAAGATGGCAATTAAAATGGAATTTTAATTTCTATGAAGCGGCAATTAAAGTACGACTCTAATCCAGAAAGAGTGGCACAATTTGAATGAACATAACATATTATATAGGAATATAAGGAATAGTGAAATCGTGTTCATTGAATTTTATTAGTTAATCTTGTTTAACCTAATGCTATCACAGTTTGGAAGGGTAGTCGCAATTTTTTGTGGAAGTAATGTCGTTTTGGTTACCTACTATATCGAAATTACTACTGTAAGGAATACTAAAAAGTTGAATTTTATTAAATAGTCTTTGACAATTGTATTACAAATATTATACACACAATCAGAAGTAAGAACGAACATAGCCGTTAAATATCAAAGCTACACCTGATTGGATTCCTTCTCGATTGCTCTGAAGATAAATCTTATAATAATTCATTAACAGTTTATATTTTACATTTAATCTATTCAGGCATGCCAATTAACCCTGTATTCATCCACGTTAAATTTGACGTGGGCGCGCTTTGGAACTATAACGGTAATTTTTCTTGCGGGTGTTCAAATGATATTTGGGTTGTCTATTATATAATTAGATACTATAAGAATTACTGAAAATGTGTTTGTTGAACTTTATTAAATAATCGTTGCATTTCTATTATTAATATTGCATACAGATTTAGCAGGAAGTACAAATAAGCTTGAAAATGCCACACCTGATTACATTCCTGTTTGATCGCACTATAAAAAATTATAACACTCCATTTAGTATTACCTGAATTTTTAAAATAACTATTTTTAGGTACGATAGTTAATCCTTTTTTTCATGGCGGTTACATTTTATGTGACTTGGTTTTTAAAGGATAATGGTCACAAGGTTATTGTGGGTGTCAAATGTTTGTTGGGTTGCCTATTTATATATTATCAAATGTAACGAATTTAGCTGAGGCTATTTCCTACCTTAAAATTTAGAAATAGTAGCTAATAAGTAGTTCAATAAACAGATTCTCAATTATGTAAATCAAACCGTATAAACCGATTTTGTAGTAAATAAATAGATTCAATGTACGGTGTATGTAGAAAGTTAATTAAAGTAAAACAGGGGACAGTAGAAACATTTAACTCTCAAAGTTACTTTGGTGGTTTGCTATAGATTCCTTGGATATTTGCCGGAAATTTCCATCTAAATTTAATTTTTGAATCCTAATATTTGGTAAGCGATGCAGAGCAGTAATAAAAGTTCTCCGAACAGCGATAAAAAACTGCCGTAAATGAACACTTCAATTTTCCTCATAATTATAGTTAACGCAAGAATATAAGTGTTTATTTACACCCATGGTTGTAACTTTAGAGTAATTTCACGTTTATGGTTAAATTATTACCAACTATATTTAGTAATTATAACCTTTATGTGGCTGTTAGCTCTATGGAAAATATACTAAAGCATATTTGAACGTTTTATCATCATCGCCTTTGCTTATAGGTCCATAATTACGGTTATGAGCCGACTTTATGGTAACTGATAAAACAGTTTTCTTTTACGTATGTGTCAGCCTCTTCTTCGTCTATAACACTGTTTAAAGCTTTTTTGACGTCAAAGTATTCTAGACAGGGAGGTTTTGCAAGCTTCAAATTGTCTGGTTTCTATCTAGTGTATTCGTAACACACATAGGTAAGGTACCCAGAAGGAATTCTAAAAGTGTCCTTATTGATCAGAGTTTCCTAACTGTTCTAGGTAAAGGGGTTTTGCAAGTTTATAATTTTCTGGTTTATATCTACTTAGTTCAGAAGAGACTAAGGTAAGGCAACATAAGGAATTCAAAAATACTGCTTTCATGATTAGATGAGTTTAATATAGAAACGGAGGTGGTTTAAATCTTAAATTGTCGGCACGAAACTGATCCGTGCAAAGGATCGATACTAACTCGTAGACTGTATACTTTTTTTTTCAAATATAAACATATATAAACAATAATCTTAATAATATTAATTCTTGGTAAGTAAACTTTCAATTATTCCCCACTGTGTCTTCGTATTTGCCTTTTCTTTAAAATAATATATATGACGAGGATATGACATAGATAAGGAAAGATTAATCAACTACTAGAATTTCCATTCATGAATGAATATTTACAAAGTATGGAACTTACATCATCATACATCTTATTTCTTGTTAATACAATTATTTGTTTGTAAATAAAGTTAGTACTTTATTTATTTACTTATTTCTAATATCCTGTCAAGCCTTTTTGCATGAAAGACGGTAAATATACATATAAGAGAGGGGAAAATATGCATTTTAAGCCATACAGCAATTAATATTTGATGATAAATAATGGAAGTTCTGTTCGAATTTAATTGAAAACACTGATCGCATTAGCATTTACGACAACAATGATTTCATTGTTAAGGTATTTTTGCTTTTAGGATTATTCTAAGGTTTATATTATTGTTGTAATAAATTGAAGAGAAAGAGAAATAACATATTAGCTTAAAAATAATGTTTACAAGAATTGCCAATTTAATTCTAGCTGCAATATAGGAGTCACGTGAAATTAAACCACAAGTAAAGCAACATATACTAGTTTACAGGTTTCTCAACACAGGGTGGGCAAATGAAGATCGAACAGCTGGTAGTTGTTGCGTAGGACGGTAGTGCGTATATCGTATTTATGTCAGAGTTCATGGAGCAACGAGGGAATGTTGAATTTTTTACTATAAATTAGGGAAAACTCTAACAAAACCTTATGAAACGTAAAAACTCTGTACGGTAATAACACCTTCGTACTAATGTTTTCGGTTAAACGTTTAAAAAATGGACGCGGGAATGTTCAAGGTGGTGTTACGGGCCGAACAGGCTTTTCCGTCGACCCGTAACCGAATAGGTGGAAAAAGGCCTGCAGCTTAGTTCAGAGGAGTAGGGGGAGTTCACGGAAATCGCTTACGGGAGGAAATCTTCGTAGTTGTGTACAGGGCGATTCACAATTAGTGGGCGCCACCTTCCAAATACAGCTGAGTGTAGGCGTGGAAGACCGAGAGGCCAACAGCTTACGGAAATCGAACTCACCTTTATTGTGCCTCCTCCTGTATATATGAAGCTTGTAAAATTCATGCACAAACAAATACAGAATGCACCATAATAAAAGAGAGAGTAAATGTTAAAACACGTGTAATCAAATCATTGGCAATACAACCGAATGACAGCAACAGGTGATTTTGATTAATTCTATTTCACAAATATTATTATTTGAGCGCTCAAACAAAGGTTGGCGCACGTATTTGGTCCAATCGACTACGCTGCCAGCGGCGCCGGAGCTTACAGGAAAACACAATATATATAAAAAATTTTCTTATACCTTGTAGTACAAACAAAGACAGTCCGCGACTGAAGGTCGCTTCTTGTATCCAAATAGAAAAGGTTCAATGATTTCAATTTTGCAATTAGCGCAAAAACACAAAAATTTAGTTTTTACCTTGGATTTTCGGAGACTGAAGTGGGAAGACAGACAGACAGGTAGGCACAATTTGGATCACAAGATGATGATAAAAATCCACCGGTAAGCCCCCGAAGACTGGGTTGAATGGAGTCAACACCGACGGTAACAGCAGAGGGACAGGGGCTAGGCTCGAAACTTAATCCGCCAAAGGCGATGGGCTAATTCGCAAAGAATTGCCTTTACCGGGATAGAATCCAATGTGTTTAGTTTAAATCCGTTAGTAGTCGATGGTCTGTTTGTGCTCCTTGGTAAAACAGCTAGACAAAACTCACACATAACGGACACCCCTCGAAAAAACCCAAAAGCCGCCCCTGCAGCACTTAATTTAATTACGGTCCCCCGATTGATGGAATTTTCGGAGACCCGGAGCCATTGAAGATTGAAAACTGACTTGAAACACTTAATGTATTTACGGCCCTTCCCCGTAGATGGAATTTGGGAAGATCTGGAGCCATCAGAGATGTTAAACTGACTGAAGACTTGACGCGACATGAAGCTGCATCACCCCCCAAAAGAAATTCTACTCTATTACGAAATATCATGTAAATGTTCTAGAATCTTTCGGCACATAAATTCTCAGAAGCATTCAGGGCCAAGTGCGAACAAAACAATATTCGGCAAATTCGGCTTACAAAGGGAACTGTTAACATAACTCAATCTTAGAAAAGCAAAATAATAACGAAAGCTGTAACCAACATAAAATTGCAATTAAAATAACGTTTTTAATTCCTATAGAGCGGCAATCATCAAACTACGAAATCAATTGACATAAAGCGGCAAATTTTTAAAACAACATAACAGTGGCTTTAAAACTGGTGTCCTTGGATCTCTCGAACAGTAGATTTGTAAGAGTTCGTGAAATTATAGTAAAAGATCGTGAAATACCCCCCCCCCGAATGGTCGATGATATCAATAAGGAGATGATTAGACAAATTACATATGGTTGAAGAAAGAGAAAAATTTGCCCAAAGTTCCACCTGATGCGTAGACTTCGGGAATCAAAATTTTCGTATTTTTCTGTTGTCCTCGGACAAAGTCCATACAATTTCATTTGTAGCAAAAATGAAGGGGCCATTGCGACTCATTCCTCGAGCAGCAATTTTCTGAAAAGGATTCGTATTGTATGATAAGGAACTTGTCCATTCACTGATTGTATCATTTCTCACTTGGTCCGAACAGACTTTGTTTTGTTTCTTGAAGTGAAATTTGGTTTTAAAGGAAATACGATTCCAGTACAAATGAGATTTTGAAAAAATTTAAGCGCCGAATTGAAACCCGTTTCTTCGGACACCTTAGCCGACTGTTTTCAAAAACTTTTAGAATTTTGAAATAAGTGTACTAAAGTAAATGGAGATTAATTTGAATAAATATCAAATGTTTTTCGTTTTATTTACACTGCGTTTCTTTTTATTGTGCCAGTCTGAAAATTAACCTGCTATAGCTTGTACATAGACTGAAATAATTTTCTTGGAAATATTTGATAAGGTATTGCTTTTAAAGAATTTACCAAACAAAGCGAGTAACATCGGCCACTGGGGAGCAAATTAAATTTTCAGTGTTTCTTCTCGAAGAATGTTTTTTTTTCTTGTGCCAGCGGAGATAGTTATAATAAAAATAAGTTCATAAACGTTTTGTATATGCAGTCCAACTTTATTGGTCGTGCATGTTTACGGTCGCTTCCATCATTTTTACTTTCCCATACCTTATAGGTATAGGGTAAGTATTGAAATCATGAAAATTTTCGAAATCGAGATTTTAACGGATATATCCGTTTTGGGTCTCTAGGAACCCAAAAAAGTGGGTTTTAAAAAATGTCTGTCTGTGGGTGGGTATGTACGTACGTATGTACGTATGTACGTATGTACGTATGTGACGCTCCTACAGCCGAAAGTATTGCTCCGATTTTGATGCGCTTTGGAATGCGGGCCTGTATCGAAAATTCATCGAAAAAATAAGCTTTTCAAAAAAATCCGAAACCGGAAGCGGAAGTTACGCATGTTTTTTTGGTATCACTTTTTTCGTGATTACAATTTTGAAACTTTTATCGCGGATAACGATAGAGGGTCATAAGACAAAT
>JABXWE010002853.1:0-67140 GCA_014611495.1 Limonius californicus | reverse complement strand
AATGTGAAGAAAAAATTCAAATGTAAAGATAGCCAGACCATCATAAGGCGGCCCTACACAACTCTATTTCTCTATTTATTAATGATTTTGAAAGAACTTGTATATTATCCGTCCAGGTCTGTCAAGCAAATCAAGTGCCGACTTCTATCAGTTAGGAAAGACTTTCCAGAACCCATACCAAGCTCGTTACTACTAAATTTACATTGTATAAATAACTATAAAAACAATTTTTCGGGTTTTCAGAGCTCCACGTCATTTCAATTAAAAGCCCATACAATATTTACCATTAAAGCAATACTTTTGCCAAAGTTAACTTATGGAATAATAAAACTTAATAATGTCGCAGAAATACCTCTGCAAACATACAACAAAAATGGTTCAAGCCAATCCAGAACGATTAAAACTGCTATCGAAATCTGTGTCAGTATATTTGAAAATGACGGCATTTTTTAATTAGCTTGGTACTAAGTAACATATTGAATAAATTGCAATGTTGCTCTTTTCTAATCCCACCATGAAAAGTAGTAAGTCTATCTATATTATACGAGTGATCGGATCGATGGCCACTGCCAATTATTGTCCAAAATTATTCGATCTGTGATCCTTAAAAATCATTTTCAACATCCTAGGGCCAATTAACACTCCCTAAACCCTAAACACCTAGAGCTCCTACATAAAAGATTCGTAATGAGGCGATGATTATGATGTATGAATTCATAACAAACATACCGCCAACCAGCCCCAGCTGTAACATCTAAAGCTCACTTACAAAGCTTCTGGAATTGCACAGCTGTACCGCAAAAGTGGGTGTGTAGACTCACCTGGAAAAGAAAACATAGTCGTTAGGATATTATCATTCCCCACACTCGAAAAACACCACCAAAACTGCCATTCTTAACACAACATTCAATTTAATTTTCTACGAGCCTTGAATTTTGTGATGATTTTGTGTTTCTTGCCATCTGAAACGCTTATTTTCTCTGAATTGGACACCAGAAGTCCCAGTTTAATATCAAGCCCAGAAAACGTACTATAGAGGCCACGATTAAATTAGATTTCAAATCAAATGAAAGTAAAGAGATATATAAACTCTATTTTATTTTGCTTGATTTTCGTGATTATATAATTAGGAAAATAATGTTTTAAATACCTAATTATAAATCAAAAACACGTAATTAAGATCCTCTACAATATCGTATTTCGTATTTTCTTATACAGGCATTACTTGAAAACTTAACTATAAATCACAACAGCATCAAATTTATAAAAAGTAATTTCCAGGATAATTTTACTAATAATATAAAGATTATTGCAGTTAATAGCCAGCAATTGATTCCAAAAATTCCAAATTTCGAAATTAAAGACTAGTCGCCAGTCACAATGTGATTCAGGTACCCATCAACAACAGTTTCGTAGCGGTGCAAAGGCCATTCGCTGGTTGTTGCAAACATCCCCCAACGTCTTGAGCACCCATCTCGTACAAAGTTTGGGGTAGTGTAGCCCGGTCGTGATAAAATTTCATAAAATACCGTACGGGAAATTTGAGGAACATTTGCGGCCATTTCCGAAATCGTGAAAAGCCGATTTTCACGAATGTTCTTCAATTTTTTCATTTCATTTTCTAAGCCTCCTATTGCTCGGTTGTAGACTGATGTGGCATTTACATAATAATCATTACTCTGGTGAAGAGACGGCTTGTATTTCCCAATTTCTCTTATGTTTTTACTTAATATTAAAGGTAAAAATAATAACCCCAGAAAAAGGTACTAATAATAATAAACTCTGCTGCAAATTGGTTACGCTTCAATTTTCTGAAAACCCCTGTATGTAAAACATGTTTCATCGAAATTTAAGTCATATACATTTAAAAGTGGATGTACAATATTTGAAAAATGTTCATCAATTATTGTTAAAGATCTCGAAATGCAGGTTTTATTGGATAACAGATAATATAATACAGTGTGGTGATAAAGTTCCGTACAAAATTCATAATTTTGTTGTTTACAAATGCACTTCCTCAACTAGTGTTAAGACGTCGGATTCGTTTAGAAATGGAAAGGAAATCATTGGGCGTGCGATACAAAGTATATACACATGTGCTGGTCAATGCCAACTGGTTAATGGTGGGGAATTTAAAAATTTCCGTTGGGTAATTTTTTTTCATTAAATAAATTCTGAATTGGGACCCTCACAAGGTGTGCAAGCAGTGTGTTGAGGGTTTACGGATGTGGACGAGGGGAACACGTGACAACTTGCCATTTGGTATACCTATGGTTTAGCGAGAGCCCAGAAATCATTCAAGTGACTGTTACTTTTGTATAGTAAAAACGTCAGGACATAACAAGAAAAATAAATGTAAATTAGGGTATCCTAGTTTACTATCAGCTATATGCCCTGTGCCTTATTCAGTTGCAATCCCAGCGCCAGCTTTCATTGAACTACCCTCTTTCTAAAAACAGGAATCTAGTGAAAAACTAAGTGATAGCAACGGTAAAGATTTTGAAATTAACGATGACTCAGTTGGTAAAGGATTTGATCAGCATGAGTTGAATGATTTGGCACGAGATTTGAGACTATCCAAAAAGGTTTCAGAACTCCTAGCATCACGACTGAACGAGAAAAACTTGCTTGGAAAAGGAGCGAAGGTATCCTACTTTCGAACAAGAGAAAGTGCATTTCTGCAGTACTTTCGAAGTGACGGTGGCTTTGTGTATTGCCATTAACATACATGGTCTAATGGAGGTTTTGGGAATTGCAACCTATAAGGCGACTGTTCATCAACAGCTCAAAGCGGAGCTTGAAGTGTGTACTCCTCCACAATGGCAATTTACTTGGTGCAGTCCCATCTGTGTTGATCTTAAAATGGTCTGCCTGCTTGGTCAGCAACGTGGATACACAAAGTATCCCTGTTTTCTTTGTCTTTGGGACAGCAGAGCTCGTGGAAAGCATTGGGTGGAATCGAATTGGCCTCTAAGATCTGACCTCAAACCTGGTGCTCCGAACGTTCTACTGACTATGAACCACTTGTTGACAGAAAGAACATTATATTTCCACCTCTGCACATAAAACTGGGTCTCATGAAGCAATTCGTCAAAGATTTGCCAACTGAAAAGAACTGTTTCAAGTATCTTATTTCTGCATTTCCCACCCTTCCGTTTGAAAATATAAAGGTCGGTATATTTGACGGTCGACAGATTCGGCAGCTCATTGAAAATGAACATTGGACAGGAAATTGTTCAGAAACTCTTGGAGAGCTTCAAAATGCTGAGTTGCAACATGAGTGTCAAGGTGCATTTTCTGCATAGCCATCTTGCTGACTTCCCGAAAAACCTGGGTGCAGTCAGAGATAAGCAAGGCGAAGGATTTAATCAAGATTTGAAGGTCATGGAGGCATGGTATCAAGGTATATGGGATACATATATGATTGCTGACTATTGTTGGAGCATCAAGCGAGATTGTCCACAGATTGAACACTCCAGGAAAAGCTATAAGCTGAATTTTTACCTTAGTATATATGTTTTCAAGTAGAACTACTCGTACACAATTGAGGTGTCCGGACGCTTCATTTTGATTTACAATAACAATATATAACCTTTATATGAATAAAATGTATATATTGTATGATTTTTTGGGAAAAAGGAAGGGCACTCTATACAGTAAAAAGTTGACGTTATGAAGAAAATTTGGGATCATTTTTGGATTCAGATGCCAAACATTAACCAACAACAAGCATCAGCTCTAACTCAACAAAAATTGTGTTCCCAGTGTTATTTTATATCACCATTCCATCAAAATAAGGAAAAAAAAATGGGGTTGCCATTTAAAACAATTAATGATGATATTATTGCGCAATAACTATCGCCGACAGAAAAAAATTTGGTAAAAAAATGCCTTTTTAAACAACAAAATTGACATTTTACTGGGTTTTCTCAAAAAACATTAAATAAGAAAATTAGAAATTATGTGCAGAACTTTATCACGCTGTATACATTATTCTATTTTTTTGCTACATTTACGCTATGTTATTTCCACTTTGTTTTTTCTATTTTAACCATTCAGGAAAAAAAACACCTCGAGTTTATTTAACAATATCATGTGTAAATTGATCCATGGCCAACTTAAAATGTACATTTAACATATTTGAGGTATTATTACTTGTGTTTTTATGACACATTCAAAAAGGTGGCTCCCACGTTTTAGTAAAAAAATTAGAGAGGTTTATTCGTCGGTAAATGAGCTGTGTAATTAATAACAGCAAGGGAGACAATGACAACGATATGGGTATGTATTTCCACACTCATTCGGCCTCCGCTTCGGCAGTTTTTGTTCCGTAAATTTATTCCGAATAATACGCAAAATTATTGAAATTGAGATACCGACAAAAATACTTTTCGGAATTAATCCAGCGGAATTTTTACTTATAAAATAATATAGAAAGCTTTGCATAACTTAATCGTACTGAATTCCTGCAATTTCTGCTAAAATTTGGTGAGTTTTCTTTGCAATACTGGAACGGCCGACCTAACTTCGGCAAGAAATTGTTATTCTTCGAGGTTTACCGATAACCCCGTAAGCGCCACGGTTTCTTTGCACCCATTAATTCCGAGCACGTAGATAAAAAATATTAATTCCTATTACATGTAGCACGTCGGATATACTTTTATTACTTTGGTATACGTTGTAATTTAGCAAATGGAAAATAGAAAGACGTGAAGTACTTCACGGTTTTCTTTACACAGCTAAGAAAAGCGCAAAATAAGTCTATTTAATTATTATTAGTTAGCAAATTCTGTTACAGCGAGTACTTCATTAACCCGCAACAGAGACAGTTTCCGCTTTATTATACAATATTTACTATGAGATCCGGCGACAAAATGGTAATTTCCTTTCAACAGTTTTATAATTGTATTACTAATTGGTAATAAATGCTTTAAATGATTACCTTGTAAAGCAAAAACATATTCAATCGCGTGTTATTTATAACGAGCGATCTAAAGGTTTTCATATTAGGGTTAGGCATGTCGTATATAGCTGTCATATTACTTACCGGTCCGTACCTTGTGATTATTTCTTCGTATGTATGTATGTATGTAGCAAAGAGAACTTAACCTCAAAGCGTATCTCATCGCAATAAAAAGCATTTTAAAAGGTAAACAAATAAAGACAAACAACAAAGAAATTCCAACAATCAGATTAAATAGATTTTAACAGGTGAATTAATTATTTTAATTCGACAGTTTGCATTTGCATTTCTTTATAGTTCAATCTCAGACACGCAAAAAATGTTCATAGCCCTCCCCAATTTGAAAACTTTTGATCACATGTTAATTATTGTTGCAATGGAGAATTTAAAAAAAAATAATAATTTCCAAGTCATTATATTTGATGATTTTATTAGAGATATAAGGAAAAAGGTAGAAAAATTATAGTATCATCTCAAATTAAAGGGTGATCATTAGCACCAGAAATATACATACACTGCCAAGAATTACACAGTACGGGTTCAATTTAAATTTAATTTGCGGATTTAAATGCAGGGAAAATGGCAAGTTCGGCTAAAGTTTTGTGGAGAATCAACTTTACTACTGCTATCACATTGTTTTATTAGTGTGAGCTCACAAGAGATTAATGGATCTTATTTCCTCCTTTTGCTTAACAACCTCCAACTTTTTGCTCAAAAAAACATTTAATGATCCTTTCCTTAAATGCAATTTTGTACGACTTATTCATTCAACTTTTACAACCAATATTAAAGCTACCATTAAATTTCAAGTTGCGAATTTTAAATAAGCAGAAGCAGAAATTACTACCCTCGAGATCAATATAATCTCATCCCATGTAACACAAACAGCAGCTCGCAGAGTTCAGAAATCTACCTAGTAAGCTTTCCAATTCATGTTGAAGTAACTTGCGTAAATTATGGTGATGCAGTGTCTAGACCTGTAATTGTACATTTAATCAACAGTGTTACTCGAGTAATTATATTGCCTGATTTATAGGACGCTCTCAACTCGCGAGGCAGCTTCTTGTTAATAAACAAGGAACTTAGCGCATTGGAACTGAATAATATAGTTAATGTAAGAGATGTGGAAACCATTTTATTGCTAGTAAACAACATTTGCGCGTTTATTGACCGCTAATCGGTACACAACTATTTTTCAAACTAGGAATAATAAGAAAGTTCACATTTTTTGCATTTTATGAGACATGTATGCTAAAATTCTTTTACAATTTTTTATTCCCGCTTTCGCAATTACGAGGGGGTATTGATATTGATGTGTGGTGGTAGCTCAGTTAGTAGAGAGCTCGCTTTCTGAATAAAACGTCGATTCTGGCTTGGGTTCGAAACCTAAGCAGAACTATGCAGATTTATAAAAATCTTGTCTGCAACCCACCACACACAATTTCCCAATTCGGCTTGCAACCGTGGGATCTTAATGCTAAAAACCTTCTCTCAAATTTCTGTCGTTCGGATTCGACGTTAATCTGTAGGTCCCCCGTGCTTCTACCTTAGCGCTGAGGAGAAACACGTGGCAGAGAAGAGGCCGATACCCAGCAGTGGGATGGAAAGGCTGTTGATGATGATGATGATGATTGATATCTAGTTAGCCTGGAAAGTTTCTAGTAAAGAATAGTGAATATGGTTGTTATGGTTACAACTATGATGTTTTATAAATAAGTTGTCAAAGTTTGGCATCCATAAGTTGAGCGGTGATCAAACTGCGAATTTTTGAAAACAGCATGTCTGAGAAAAAGATAGAATTTGAAAAAATCGAATCGAATTTCGGTCAGTTATTAAGTACCTACTTATTTATTTTTGAAAGGGTAATCGGGCAAAGAAATTTTTGCTGATATGATAGAAACCTAAGGTGATCAGTTTCCTTCATACGGCAGTATTAAAAACTGGGTTGCGGAATATAAAAGAGGAAGATCAGATGTGAAAGATGAGCAGCGCTCTGGAAGACTAATTTCTGTGACCACTCCGGAAAACATTGATTCTGTCCATGATATGATTTTAGAAAATCGGCGTATTGGGATTAAGAATATTGCAGAAGCATTGCACATTACCTATGAACGTGTGTGTCACATCATTCATCACGACTTGGGTAGGAGAAAGCTTTCGGCCAAATGGATTCCAAGATGCTTGAACGTTGATCAGAAGCGCGTTCGATTGACAACGTCAAAGGAAATCTGCCGCCGTTTTGCAAAAGATTCCTCAAACTTTTTGGATCGGTTTGTTACTATGGACGAAACGTGGATCCATCACTATGACCCAGAGACTAAAGAGCAATCCAAACAATAGAAGCATGTTGGTTCGCCACGACCCAAAAAATTCCGCTGGCAAGATTCTTGCTTCAGTTTTCTGGGACAAACATGGGATAATTCTGATAGATTATTTGGAACGGGGTAGAACTATCACGCGAGCATATTATATTATACTGAGTTGCTAACTAAATTACGTAAGAAAATTGTGGAAAAACGCCGCGGAAAACTCGCCAGAGGTGTGCTCCTTTTGCAAGACAACGCTCCTGCTCACAAGTCGTTGATTGCACTGCAAAAATTGATGAAATTGGTTCTGAATTGGTTAACCACCCGCCCTATTCTCCGGATTTAGCACCATCGTACTATTATTTGTTCCCAAAACTCAAAAAACATTTGAAAGGTAAAAGATTTTTTTAAATGGCTTAGAATTACTTTAAGAAGGTTCTACTAATTGTATAAGTCTTAAAGGAGATTATGTTGAATAAATAAAATTTTGTTTTGAAATATAGTGTAGTATAGGCGTTTTATATGGTAGGCTAAGTACTTATCAATCCCCCGTCGTATATGGTTTCAAAGCAATTTCGACACTGGTAACAGAATAAAACGTAACTTTCAACAGTTCAAATACTGCAAATACGATGCTTATTCGGAAACTAAGGGCTGTTTAAATATTTCCGCCAAATGAATGCGTAGTCAATTTGGTGCATTCTGGGGGGGTTTTAGTGATTGATGAGCTAGCCACATGTCACTTTACCGTGGTTCTGTCATTGTATACAAATGTACAATAGAGCACCAAAATAAACACTACAATTAAAAATAATGCCAAACGTGAAGTGGGAGCTGTGATTCGTTTTTGTCCGCCAAATATTCGAGGTTTATGATCCAGGCATGAGTGAAGAAAAGGTCCGACTGGTTTACGAATTTCAGAAAATGCCGAACGAACGTGCACGAGGACCTGTCCTACTGAAAAGGTAAATAAGACAATTCGTGAAGTTCGGCGTTTCACAAAGTTTGTGGTAAGCCTGTTCGTGACACTTTCATCCAGTACATGAAATTGGCGGAAAATATGAGGTTATTTCCGAAATCATACGAGGTATACGCCAAAGATCTTGACGGGTGTTCACAAAAACCGGCAAATTGACTCTGCACTGAGCTTCCTGCATCGCTATTGCAATGAGCACCTGAATCACATCGTGACTAGCGACAAGACTTATATTTCGAACACATGCTGAAACCAACCCATAATCAAGCAGTGGAAACATGTAAATACACCTAAAAATTTGATCCCTGTTTTTAGCGAGAGTAAAGGCGTATTATTCGTTGATTTCCTGGAACGTGGTACGACAATTAATGCAGTTTTGTATGGTACAACCTTAAGAAAGATCAATGCAGAACAAAATGCCAGAATTGCTACCCAGGAGTCGTGCTCTTGAACAATAACGCCCGACCGCACGCCGCCGCTCACTTTGTACAACTTATTGAGCAATTGAATTGTGACATTTTTAACCATTCCCAAACAGTCTTAACTTAGTACCGAGTTACTATCACCTCTTCCTCCATCCTAAATGTCTTTTCAGAACCCGCAACCGTTTCTTCGACGGCGACAACCTCAAAACGACAGTACAAAATTGGTTTACGTCACAGGCAGCAATCTACTACGACGGAGGTACCTATACAGAAACTTGTACCACGATATGATAAGCATTTAAATTCCAATTGTGACTATGTAGAGAAATAGTGTAGGTGTGTATCTACACTTTAAGTATACTATTTTGTGTTTCAATTTTACGTTTTTGTCACACGGCCGATCGGCCCTTAATTTCCGAATAAACCTCGTACTTAAAAATTAACACATGAGAATTCAAATTTCTAAAACTTGTTGTTTGGATTTTATTTTTAATATTTTATTAGTTTGAAATTATTTATTAAACGTAGTTGCTAGAACAGTGGCAATATGGAAAATATATGCCAAATATGACCCCACTACACACTTTTATAATAAAAAATATTTATAAATATTGCGGTTGTATAAAATCAGAATCTGAAATTAAAACGTAAAAATATCGAGTGAAAATATCCAGTTTCTGTACAAATAATATAAATTGTGCTAACGCAATAAATAAGTACTTTATTAATAAATTCCTGTAGGTGAGAAATAATAAGTTCATCCCGTAGATTATCTTTAAAAAAAACTTAATTTGGAGCAAAGACTATAAACTTAAAGAAAATATTAACAAGCGAATAAGAAGAAAAACTTATGACTTTAATAGAATATAAAGTATAATTATTTTTAATGCATATCTATGGACGTAGGCATGCTAATCATGGAAAGATAATCTAGAGAAATCTTTAGATTATTCGTGCTAATCACCTGATAAATGTGAACGGATAATTGAAAAACACGGATAGTATTTTTACTGAAATAATTACCTTCATATGTACTATACAGTATATAAAACATATGCTCGACACATTGAGCTGTTAATAATAGAGTCATCATCATTGACAACGTTTTCGTCCCACTGCTGGGCATCGGCTTCTTCTCTGTCACGTGTTTCTCCTCAGGGCTAAGGTAGAAACGCGGGGGACCTACAGTTAAACGTCGAATGCGAACGACAGCAATTCCAGAGAAGGTTTTTAGCATTAAGATCGCACGATTACAAGCCGGATTGGGAAATTGTGTGTGGTGGGTTGCAGACAAGATTTTTAGAAATCTGCATAGTAGGTAGGTAATGCTTATTGATTATTTATTATTCTATATGAAATTATAAAATATTGGTACTTTACTTACAATTTCTGTTACTGGCGAAAACAAAGTGCGATAGTCCTACAGTACGTTGATTAGACACAAATACTGCAGCCAAAAAAAAAAGAACAACATGAGTAATCTGCAAACCGGATAATCAGCACACGGATAATCAAGAGTTGACTGTATCTATTAAATGGAAACATCTCAACCGCCGACTAACTAAATAATTAGTGTACAACTCCTACGGTCGTTTCATTCCTTAAAATGTACTTTCCGCTACCTTAAATTTGATAATTTGGATATTTAACTAGAATAAACAATCAAGTATTTCCCAATCTGGCTTGCAACCGAGGGATCTTAATACTAAAAACCATTTCTGGAATTTCTGCCATTCGAATTCGACGTTAAACTGTAGATTCCCCCCGTGTCTCCATCTTAGCGTTGAGAAGAAACACGTGGCAGAGAAGAGGCCGATGCCCAGCGAACTCCTTGGTTTGAGCAGTCCATGAAGGACCATAGCCTCCCTCTTGGGTTGCGGAGCCTGGGGTTTTACGGTGGACGGGGACGGTGGCTGCCCGCCTCCCGACCCTACTGATTTAGCTCAGTAGTTCTTCTTCCTGTTCTTCTCTTGAGCAATTTCAATACTGCCTTCTGTCCTTGTCACTACACCTCACTTTGTAGTTTTCTCTTTGCATCATTAACGATCGCTGCCCACTCTTTTCTATTTTTTGCTGTCTTCTTCCAATTCCTTATTCGAGCTCCCGTAGATCGTTTTCCACACTATCCCCCCCATCGGCTTCTTTGGGCTTCCTTTTGTCCTACTTCCCTCCATTTTTTTTAGCGTCGTTTTAACACCTTGTGTGTCCTCCATACGTTGCAGGTGTCCTGCCCAGCTTAGACCCCTGCTACTGATCTCGCTGGCAATGCTTGGACTTTTAAACATTGCTTTGAGCTCATGGTTCATTCTTACTCTTCACCCATCATTTTCTTGCACCGGGCCGTATATTTTTCTTAAGATCTTCCGCTCCCATGTCTCCAGCACTTTTTCTTCTTTTCTTGTGAGGGGACATGTTTCTGCTGCCTATAACATCGCTGGCCGGATCACCGTTTTATACACTTTTCCGGTGCCCAGCAGTGGGACAAAAAGGCTATGAATGATGAAATGATGAAACAATCAAAAAGAATAGAATAAGCTACAAATACAAAGGATACTATTAAAAATGTCGATCAAGAAACAATCACAGGAATGCATATAACGAAAATGTATTGTGTTGCTCTTGACAAGGATATAGTGTCCGAAATCTCCACACGGATTGGTTGTTATATTTTAAAGCAACTATCAAACAACAAAAAGTTCACGAGTTCAACTAAAGTAATTATCGTGACTTTATATTTTCTCCGTAGTATCGTGTATACGCGAAAACGACGTGGTCAAAGGAAAATGATGATGCCTTTCTAACCAAAGCGCAGTAAATTACATAGAAGAAACCGATTGTAAGATTATAAAATACAACCTAGGCAAGGTGAAGGTTATAGAATACCACAAAGTTTTATTTAAGAACAGAAAATGACTGTGCTTTACAAAGAGATAAATAAGTAAACAGCGACTACGAGAAAATAATTCGCTCGTAAGCATCGGTACTCTTAGAAATTGACCCGAACAAATTTAATGAAAGATTCTGAAAATTAGTTTTGCACACTTGTCTTTATTATTTAAAAAATGGGTGTTGGAAAATATTTTCGAAAGAGTGCAATTTTTAGGTGCCTTGAATTACGAAAAGATTACTAGCATGTAACACAACATTCTAAAGCTTAAAGATTATTAAATATTTTAAATTATCTCAACTTGAGTACCGTTTTTTGAGATTATAATTTAGTGCAGGTAAAATTTAATATAAGACCTAAACCGTGTAACAAAGAAAATCTTCTTCAAATTTACCGTTTTTAGGTTTAATTGTATCCATGCATATAAGGAAGCTATTACTGACAATCCTCGTCTCGCTTATTAACTGTTGAAATCTTTTTTGTCGCACTCATTAGTTCTCTATGCATTTTAATTATCAAACACATAAATATGGCACGATCAATACATAGTTTACTTTTGTTAAGAGTTTCATAGAAATGTTTCAATAGTTTAAAAAAACAGTTTACGTTCGTCTGGTGTTCTCTTTTCAAACCAATAGAAACATACATAGACAAGCTTTGGCAATAAGTAAGAAAACCTAATTCTGCACGTCTTGTTGACTTCTATCATTACATAACATTTAAACGAAATTCTGGATGCAGTTTGTGAGCAACATCTGGTTTTTGGCTAATCTTCCTCTGTATATAGACCAATGGGTCTACTAATTACCCACAATTAGTAGGTTTTGCGGGCCCTCATTGCACCTATGACGAGCATTAGGCTAGCCTAATCCGTCCAACGCTACTAGATAACACGATTGGCTAATATGTCGATATGGAAACCGGGACCGACGGCTTAACGTGCTCTCCCAAGCACGACCGGTTGCATATGCCACCATATTGGACCACCACGATTATTTTGCACTAAGAATACCGTTTAATCAGCGACTAATAATCTATGTTACATTTGAGAAACATTGTTCTCAAAGTATCGGAAATTGTCAACACACAAACAAAAACCATCTTCAGTTTGAAGCTACTATTCCGTAAAAATAAAATTGGGACTAAGACAACCTTGGACATAACAATTCAAAAATCCGATACGGCCTTTTGATAAGTAAGTTTCTGTTTCTAGGTTTTACCAAAATCTGGTCCCACAGGATAATTATTATTAAAATTAAATTTGTAAATATCATCAAAATAGAACCAGCGATTTCGTATATGCATGGGGTGGTGAATTGTTGAATATTCACCATTGATGTTTCGGAAACGGCAAGAGATAAGAGATCGGTTAAACTAGCGAAAAGTTGCGCGGTTCGTGGTGATTGAGAATCTGAAAAGAAGTCTTGGATATTTTGATTCGTTCGTGATTTTTTACGAAAAAACTGAAAAATGTGATTTCAGAAAAATATTATTGCCTTCTGTACAACTGACGCTATTTCAATCAAATTTAGCATCTTTATGTTTTCCGGCATTTCAAATACATAACCAATATAACCCTTATCATCCCAATTAGTTGAAATTTAAAAATTTTCTTAATTAATTTATAAAATCGCAAATGCCTTGAAAAACAATTAAAACAATAATTAAAGTGACAAATTTTATAGTTCACTATAATTTCATCTTCTTTAATACTGCAACTACCATTATTAACATTTCAAAATCATAACTGGTATCAGCAAGATAGAGATGGTTCTCAAAATGCCCGCTTTATTCGAGACTATTTAGATGCAGGTTTTTCATATTCATGGCTTTGAACGTTTGTCCTATTCGTTGGCCTCCACGATCGCCATGCCTAACCCCTATGGATTACTTTCTGTGGGGCAATGTAAAAGACGTTGTGTGTACAACCCCAACTGAAAATATCGGATCTTCGCCATCGAAAATGTCTTTGCGTCCATTCTGAAGCAGACTATCCAAAAAGCAGTGGACGAAATATTTTTGAGCTGCCTCATACGCAACGGCGCGCGCTGTTAAGGATTTAAATAATTATTTGGTGTTTTCTAATTTTCTTATCTCGTCAATGTTAGATCCATAAAATATGTTCAGTATTTAAAGTCTTTAAATGACAATCAATAATACAATCTGACACTTTATATATTGTTTCAACTGTATTGCAAGGTGTTCGCGATTTTGATTATTTTAACAAATTTTAACCAATTTTACAAGCAAATTTTTTCTGTCTATCTTATGGTATGAAATCCAATATGACTGTCGTAATAAATAAAAAAAGATGGTTGAGATCTAGAAGGCCTAGAATGTTTATATCGGGGACCTCTACGGGGCAGTGTGAACAAGCGCTGTCGGTCAAGCTCACAGTGAAATGGGTGACAGGTGACAACCGTATTTCACTTAGTTAAGCATGTTGCATGAATGACTAGTATGTAAGGGACACCCGCATCCCCCTGAAGTAATGCGAAAGCGGTTCCGCGGGGGGGAGTGAATGTCAAAAAAAGAGAGTTTTTGTCTGTCATTCAACGTAGAGTGGTAAAAAATATGTTACCAAGTTTTACTGAAATAGTGTCATTGGTCGGGATGATAAACATTTTTTTCTGAAATCAGGACATTCGGCTTTGTCGAGATAAATCAAAAACGAATCTAAATATCCAAGATTTCAAGTATATGCCGATACTGTTGGACAAATATTATTATGTGGATTAAATTCACCGAAATCTAAATATATTTGTCTTACTATGTCAAATTATAGAAGTTTCCTATAATTGAAATATAAGAACATGAAAAAACTACTCTAAACTTCATGACTAACAAAATTAACACAGTATTTACTAACAAGTTCATGGAGAACTACTAAAGAACCTTAAAATTCGCTAAACTAACCGTTTTCTGTCGTCATCGTTACGTTAATATAAGGCCCTTCTACAAAGGGGAGATCGAGGTACGACGATGTTAAGGGAAAATGCATATTAAAGGTATTCTTCTTCTTCTACTTCTTCAACTAATTGTTGCCCACTGCGGAAAATATGCCTCTTCTAATCTCTTCCATGCATTTCTGTCTTGAGTTGTTTGCTGCTGGCTGCCCGCTGTTCTCTTTACATCATCTAGCCATCTTTTTGGAGGTCTACCTATACCTTGTTTCCCTGGGTCGCCACTGAATTATCTTTTTCGTCCATTTGCTATTGTTTTGTCTGGCTACTTGACCAACCCATTGCCACTTGAGGTGTGCGACACGCTCTATGATATCTGTGACTGTTTTTTGTCCGATGATCTCATTTCGCACTCTATATTAAAGGTATTAAACGTTTATTGAAAACCTCATAGGTAGGAATATAAACTAAGTTACAAATATACTCAAGATAAACATTAACAATACTAACAAAAATAAAACCATTTTTCTATAAATAATATAAAAATAAGAAATTCATTTTAGTAATCTTACCACATACCCGCAGTAAGATGACGAATCTAATGGGGTAAAATAACTAAACACAATAATCGCAATGGAAGACGTGCAATCTTCGTGCCGCAACGTTAAAAAGGAGGAACATTGTATCAAGGTTTCAGTGGAAGGATCTTTATATAATTCTTCAAAGCCTCCAAATGCACACTGAATGTCACTATTTGATGACCCGCCTGATGTTCGTCACTCGACGGATTTGTGGGAGTTTTGTCTACCGGAACTCGATTGAGGTTTTTATGCTTTTTTTTCCATTGAAGTTTTCTTTTTTTGAACTTCTAGACCTTCCTTCTTTTATCTCAATTTCTTCTGATTTGCTCTCTTCAATCTGATATTATTCTAATTACAATATTGTTTTGCTTCCATCTTTTTGCGAGTGGTAGATGACCGCTCTGATGTTGTTATGGTTGTATTTCCTTAAAACTAGAGACTGAACAACTTAATGTTTCGTATTGGTCTAATAAGTTAGATGTAGTTTGCTCTGGAGTGGTAGTCCATTTTTGTCTTCTTCATCATCACCATCATCGGATGATGACACTACTTTGTCCATTTGTAAAGTGACTCCAATATCTGCTGAAGTTATGTTTCCCGTTTTTTCACTTCACTTATGGTTGGAATAGTTAAACAAGCTGCATTTGGCATTCCGTGTAGTTCGTAGCGCTCAGTGGTTATTGCAGAGGACCACCACCACCAAATATTAGTGGATTATAAGGTTCGATGTCACACCGCTTAAACCCATTCATACTATTTGTAACAGTTGTACAGTATGAGTCTCCAAACAAAGGTCCTACAAGATAAGAGTGGCTTCTTGTACTTCATGCATAGCCGCTACCAGTGAAACTTCTTACTCCCGGCAGTTCGCGAAACGTTTATACGTTCTCGACACTCTTAAAAGAAACTGGTAGTACTTTCACACAGTACATTTATAGCATTTTAGCTTGTTTGGGGTAAGATGCATAGGTAGACTATTTTTTAAGGTTAAAACTAAACCAGAATAAAAACATGTAAAATTGTCCTGGCAGCAGGTACTGTTACCAGTAGTTGGATGCATATTATAAATGGGAATAAGTTACTTCTAAATGCACGAGAAAGCTTAAGAAAGCATGTAAGTAATACAACCGGCGTTATCAAAACATAAGTTCATGATGATCTGTCAAAATAGGAGCTGGAGAAGAAAACAATTGAACAAGTTTAATATTAGATGGAGGCGCTCAGATGGTGCTACCAATCCTTTGAAAACATTTTCCCTAAAGGAATTTTCTGCATTCGTCTTCTTATCCCGTTCGTCATCTTACCCCAATCTCCCCTACTACATACAACTTAGCTGAGCTACTGTTTCTCCAATAGAAACACAATATCAATTACCTTTACTCTGGGGAAGACAAAAAAAGGATATCGCAGATTGCCTACCAAAAAAAGGGGTGTACTAAATTTTGATTTTTCGGTTGGGTTTAGGATCCCCATAACATTAAAACAGGACTGAATATCGAAAGCAATGATACTTGTAAATAAGAGAATACAATATTAACAAACATTTTTCTAAAGGAACCGTATTTCTTGCATGGCATTTTTAAGGAAACTAGTAGTGAACATTTTCTAAACGAGAACAATTAATTCATCGAATAGGAGTTGATAGGCCGTGCACGCGACGACGTGTTAATTATAGAAGATATGTTATTTACAAAGGTAATGTCATCGAACCTGAAGCAGTCTTAAAAATAAATAACCACGAATAAATGTATAGAAAAACCTTATCTAAAAGAACAAAGATATTTACAGAAGGAAAAGATTAAGTTTCACAAGCATATGCGAATACAGTAACGGAAATGCCACAGAGACTTAGTAAGCACTGAAAATAAATTGGCTAATAACTAACTTGATTACAATCTGCTATAAATTAATAAACTGGTTAAAAGACGATTTGCAGAATGGCAATGGCAAGACTGTGTGCTACAATTTACATACGCAATGAATGGGCAATTTTAACCAACCGATGTCATACCTATTTACGCTCAAAATTAGGAAAAGTCTTTGTTACAAATTTACACTCTATAATACAGAATAAGGACACTAATGAGTACGAAATTAAGTACTTGGGCCTTAAAAGCGTATCGTAATCAAATCGCGTGACTTTGGACAATTAGGATTTGACCATCCTTCCCGCAAAATATCCACAATTTCGTTTAGTTTTAAATAGCTTTGGTTGCCCCCGTAAAACGGAAAGTTTCTTAATGTAAAACTTAACCGATTTGTAATTTGTTTGAAGACCTTTAGGTCAAGTGCCGTCGGTGCACTTAAATTTTGGTTGTTTAAGTAATGGAAATGAAATGGAGTTAAAATATAGCACTATTTTGATACTAAAGTGACTCAAAATAGGGCAAAATTAGCGTTTGCTATTCTCACCGTAGCTACGTTAATAGACAACCTTTCCACTTGCGGTTTTCCATAACTAGTAGACAACATACCCAAGAATGAATTCGGCGAAAAAATTAGAAGAATTTATGATGAAAAATAGCCAAAAGTAGTACAAAAATACGGTAAAAGCAATCTACGTTTAAAACATCCTTCTTCTCTTCCCAACCCCTCACCATATCTCTCGATTTTGGGCGATATTAATCCATGTTAACCCTGCGTTTCTTTTAAAATCGTCGTACCAGCACATTGGTGGGTGTCCTCCGCCTCTCTTGTGCTCGCATGGTCTCCAGTTTATTATTTTACGGCTCCATCGGGTTACATCACTTCTCTCTACATGTCCAGCGTATCTCCATTTGAGGGATGCTATTCTCTCTCCTACATCTGTCACTTTGGTAATGGTTCTTGTTCTGTCATTTCTTACTCTATCTCTCCTTGTTATCCGCATCTTCGATCTCTCCCTTCCCCTTTGAGCTACTCTCAGTATTTCTATATTGCCTTTTGTAGTTGTCCAATTCTCTGACCCATATGTGATCACTGACACCATGCACTCTCGAACACTTTAGTTTTGAGGTGTTGAGCATTTTTTTGTCTTTGAGAATGAAACTTAATATTCAGAATGCCATCCAGCCTAATCTTATTCTTCTTTTTATTTCTTCTTTCTGACTTGCTCCTCCCAGTTTTATTCTGTGTCCCAAATATGTATATTGTTCCACTTTTTCTTTTTCTACTTCTGTTTCGCCCACTGTCACTCGCGTTGCTTGTCCTGTGTATATAATTTTGGCTTTCGTTATGTTCATCTTTAGTCCTACTTTAATGGATTCCCTGTGTAAGTCATTAAGCTTACTTAAGCTTATTAAGTTTGCAACATATGTGGAATAAATTTAGTGAAATATTTTCACTTTCTTACAAAGACTATCCTTTACGAACAGAATGCCCACAACCCCAATTGCAAAATGTATCTCACTTTCTCACAATCAGAACAATGCTAAGGCTCTGTTCCGAATTTACCTTATCGTATATTATACATATTTTCCAGCGTTCAGGTAGACTGCCCTAAGCTCCGTGGCGGACGAGGAAACGAATACAATACTTTGTCGATGTAAAAAGTAACTTTCAATTTTTTGTAGCCAGGTCCCTTAAGGATCCCCTTAAAATTGTTGCAAGAATATAAAAATGCAGCTCAACTCGGTTATAACGAAGACCTACCGATCGCAAATATTTGCTCATTAGATCCGTTAAACGTAATATTCGGAAAATAATATGAAAAATATTCGCAGTACGAAGACGTAAAATACCATACCAAGTGTAAACACTTCTACTCCAGAGAAGATTTACTAGACAGAATACCTCACTGGTTTGCCATTGCCTTGCGAAGAACGACCGGTAAAAATGCTTTGTTCTGGTATTCAGAATTGAACACACTCCTTCAACGTTGAAGCTCCTAGGCGATCGCCTATTAGCTATTATTTACATAAAAAAGCATAAAAATAAAATACTTTGGCTGCGTTTGTTTAATCAATATCAATCGGAGGCTGTTGTGGTATCTTAAATTTCAATTGCATGAGTTTCTTTCTAAATTTTCGTGAGGATTAGAATTTTATGCAAAAAATCCGGTGGATAGTCCCAATTCCAGAATGATCTCATAATTTTAAAGCTTTTCCAAAGCGAATACAGGATGTATCAAAATTGACGCGCGTGCGTGTGGGATTTGATTCAAGGGGCTAAAAGAAATCGAAAATTAAAAGTAGGCATTTTTCCGATTGTCCTTCGTTATCGAATTATTGAAGAAAGCAAAAATTCAACATTTAAACTAAACTTTAAAAACGAATATTAGCAAACAGACTGTCCACACCTGTTTTCATAAAATGCATTCAAATAGGTTGATTCCTACTTCAAAGCTAACATTCGCACGATTTCTCATGGAAGCACGAACAGGTTTACGGTAAACTTTTTTTTTTCAAATGGCCACAGGAAAAATCCAACGGATTCAGATCCGGTGATCTAACAGACCATGGTATGGGCTCACCTCTTCCAATCCACCTCTCAAGGAAACTTTCATTCAGGACATTTCTCACTTGTATTCTCGTATAATGGCAGGATGCACCATTATGTTGGAACCAACAATTTAATCTGACTGGTAATGCTACCTTCATTAAGCAATGGCAGTGGTAAATTTTTATTTAAAAAGTGAAGATACAAGGCTGAATTAAGTCGATTAGGTAGAACGTGTTTATTTACATTATTATTTAATAACCGGTCCAAATGTTTATTGACCATCGTCCTTATTAAGATCTTTTGCAAGTGAAGTGAGGATTTTCATCGCCATACCTGTCTCAGTAAATGTTGATTCATAACTCGACAGAATATTTTCAAATGAAATGTGAATCATTGTTTACGCTATTACGCTATGCAACTACCATTTTAGGCACAAAAAGCAGAGGAAAACGAAAATAATCCTACTTATCAATAAGACAGAACGATAAAACCTATTATTTACTTTTTTATCAAAGAAGAAGAACAATCAGAAAAATTTCCATTTATATACTCGATTTGTTTTAATCGCCCGAATCACATTCAAAAACATGGGCGCCAATTTTGAGACACCCTGTATATGACGTATTAAAAATGATTGATTCCCAATTTATGAACTAAATAAAAGATGTAGTTTATATTCCAAAAGTTCATTTTTATCGCTTTGTATATCATTGTAATCTATGGCAGTACCCTTCAAATTAAAAAAAGTTGTGGATCGCTAATCAAATTACAGCCAGAAAACCTGAAACATCTGCATCTAAAATTAAAAAACTTTAAATGAGGCCTCCTGTTTCAATTCAGCGGGGAAAATTTCATCTACCAGGCTGTTTCACTGTTTATTCATAAAGAGAAAACTACAACAGTGATGACACAACCGCTAGTCTGTAAAGTTATCTTCACCTCTGCTACTTTCAGGTCAGTGAGTTTAAAATAAAACAATTATACAGGAAATAAGGTTTTTTTAACTGTACGAACGTAGAGTTTCAGTATCCCGACAATTTTAAGACAGGTTTATTATCGACCACTGACAAAGAATATATATTTTAACTTTTTACAGGACCTCTGAATAGTACCTACAAGTAATTACTTCCGCTAAGAACTAAATGTTTTTCCAATGTGATTAATTATTACTTGTACCTAGTTATCTCACCTACGATACGAATACCTACAACAAAATTTACGAATCTTTTAAGCGACACACTTACTCAAGGCTATTTATTATATTACTTGCAATGAGAAAGCTGACGCTCATGCAGCAATTAATGTAAGAACAATCTTAATGTTGGTTAAAAATTAACATTGTTTTATTTTATTTAAGCAGGCACAATGTGTGAAATAAATTAAGCTATTTATGAAATGTTTTAACGAAAGAAATTAATTATCTGATAGACAAACAAGGCGAAACAAACCTATTCGCGATTTCTATAGCGGTTAAAAAAACACGAAGTATTATTGATACACTTTTAGTAAATTCATGTCTACGATTTACATTGTTACTATGCAGATTATTTGAAACCTCTGGGAATGAAGCATTAGTATCCGTTATATGAATAGCTACAACATCAAGTCATTCTGTCCAGTAGCTGCATGTACATCACTGTTCTAATAAAAGTATTTGTGAGTTTATTTGAAAATGGAAAAGATGGAACATAGTTCCACAACCTAGTTTGTAAAAAAAAGGAAAACGCCAAACGCATTAATTCTTAACTAATGGAACATAAAGTGTAATTACCATAGCATCCACGTTATTCACAGGAAACTCAATATACAGGGAATTTTTCTTTTTAGTATACATTGCCTATGTATACTTTTAAAAGAAACGCGTCAAATTCGCCTATTGTGTAGACAACCAACTATACAGACAACTAAACCATGCAGTGACCAAAACAATTATATTAATTTAATTTAATTTATTGAGTTTTTTATACAACCATGTACAGTAAAGACGATTAACTAGAAATTCTAATGGAATGGAAACAGCTTAAGAACTGTGAGACCTATTTTCACTAAAATATCCAGGAAGACCTATTCCTTGTATTCGAACCATACAAACAATTGTTAGAAAATTTAAATGAGAGGGATGCGTAATAAATTCCCATAAAATAAGAACTAAAAGTAATCACGTTTTAACCGAAGAAATGATATTAAATATTTTATGCTACGTTGAAGAAATCATAATTAATAGTTATAACAAAAAATAATAATTGAAAAAAGTTTGCGATCGCCGGAAATCGAACCCGGGTCAACTGCTTGGAAGGCACCTATTATAACCATTACAGCACCTTGCCGCTGATGTATTTCTGTTGTACAAAGGAAGTACAATGTTCACAGACCTTACAGAAACATCCCCCTGTCGATTTTTGTATTTAACAAATAAGTCATCATTTGCGTCCTATATACAGGGTGAAATACTTATTTAATATAAACACTGCATCAACATAACATCGTACAAAGGAAGTACAATGTTCACAGACCTTACAGAAACATCACCTTGTCGATTTTTGTATTTAACAAATAAGTCATCATTTGCGTCCTATATACTGGGTGAAATAACTTATTTAATATAAACACTGCATCAACATAACATCATACTCAAATAATTCAAAACTATAGTGACGTTTGCTTTTGATTTTTAATTGTCGGTATAGTTGGTTGCCTACACAATAGGCGTAATTGACGCCTTCTTTTTAAAATACATAGGCAATGTATACTAAAAAGAAAAATTCCCTGTATGTATAAATAAATTTAATATTAGTTCGTATATTTACAAACCTCATTGTTCACCTACTACCATGACCTCTAAAACTCTATCATTGTATTATATTTACCACATGAAATTCAAGTTACGCATCTCAAGGTCACAAAGGTATGTTTTTTTATGTAATATTCTTAGCAGCGAAATCGTACCAATTGGGTAAATGGTCGTTGTTATCACGCTTCGTATGGTATACAAGTCCACTAATTCTATATTCATAAAGTTATTTAATGATTTATGAAAAAAGTTTCTATATTAGTAATGAAATATTATTTATATGCTTTGATTTATGAATCGAAGTTTTCTTTCTAAATGTAAACTATAAAATCCCTACATTATGACAATCATTTGAAATGTTTTCTAAAATAGCAGTTCCGACATTATTAGTGCAAGCAACTGATCCATCTATTATACGTATACCTGTAAAATAGCAAGTCATTCTGTCAAATAGTTGTTATTTTTGAATAAAAGTATTTGTCTATTTATAATATTTATTATTTCATAATAAAAATGGAGTATCGTGCTGTAACTAAATAATATTGTCGACAATGGAGATTCATATCAATATTTTAAGGTATGATACCCCTTTATTTTCGACTGTAAAATTGCGAGGGAGAACGGCCGTTAAAAATCCGATGTCCCGGTACCGGGAAGTGAACCCCAGACCGTCAGCGTAGAAGCCTAACCATCTGACATCTAGCCCACAACCGCGTTTGCAAGACAGGTTCCGCGTTTGCTAACAAAGCGATTTGTTTTTCAACAGTGTTTGGATCGTTTTAAAAATAATACAAGTGAGTTTGTAGGCCGATTTGTAACCACAGGTCAAATTTGATTCCACTGCTATATATTCAAAAGCAAATAACAATCAAAGCATTGGCAACACTAACGAAGGCAATGTCTGTTAAGCCTGCTGGGAATGTAATGGCATCTATTTTTTGGAATACTGAATGAATACTACTGATAGATTATCATCCAAATAGTTCAAGAATAACAGAAGTGTACTACGCTAATCTTTTACACCAAATCTACATAAATATTCGCAAAAAAGCCAATATCCAGCAAAGAAGAATACTGTTTCGTCAAGACAATTTACCCACCCATACAAGTGTTGCTCCTATCGCAAAACCGCACGTATTCAAGTAAGATTCGCTACCACATCCAACTGATTTAACTGAATTAGCTCCGTCTAAATTACAACTATTCTCGAGGTTGAAATAATTTTCGTAACATTAAAAATGTTAAAGAATATTACACAGGCAGTGGGGAATCATAGTTTCCTAATGGTATATTAGTAAGTTTGTAGCATCATTAGTGCAAGTGCATTACTGTTAAGGGGATGTGTGATACCAGAGGAAATAATAACCATAGAATTGTAAGAAAAATGTATTATCTGAGTGAAATCAAACCATTTGTGATTTAAATCCCAGTTAAAAATAACCACAATCATAATGCAGCGCATGACTCAGTACCAGTTACATTTTTTTGGGCACATTTATGTAGGAGATTTATACTGTTATTACATCATCCTTCTAAACAAATTAGGCTTTGTGTATTCCAGAAACTGAATTTTCTTGAGTTACACGAATATTGCATTTCCTGCTCTAAATCTCCTGTGTAAAACAAAAAAAGTCAATTAAATCTGCAATGTAATATATCAAAGCACAGCCAGCCTTTATTTATCATTCTTTATTTACGCGGTTTCATTTCCTCCCCAGAAATTTCCATTTATGAAAATGGAATGTTCGGCGCACCATACACGTCTGCACTATAAGATCCATCACGTCCCGTGACGGGTGTCACACGTTGAAAACGATATGGTCTTCTCAAAATAAAACTATTATGTCCATAACCTGACCGTCACATTTTGACAAGAGTGAACTCAAATAACCGGTCGAGTTCTCTCCCTAGCAATATCAGGACCTTCATTTTTTCAATTCAATTTTCCCCTATTCATCCCATTGATCCCACATTATATGTCGTTCCAAAACAACAGTCAATGGAGACAGCAGCGTGCAACAGCTATCCTTGTGACTGATAAAAGTTATTTCCAATAATGTCAAATTTCTAGATGCCTTGTCATATCTATCAGGGTTGGGTATCTTTTATTCAACAAAGTTTATTAGATTCCTGGGCTACATTTTGTTCGAAAACAAAGGCACAAGCGTACCTTCATATTAATAAAATCAGTATTGATTTTATTTAATTAAAAGAATGATCCGCTGCTTTACTTCAACTATATTTTTAATCCGTAGTAATATAACATGCGATCTCGATTTTTACATAATTTTAGATAATTCTTTCTGAGTGAAAATGATAATCGCCAATAGGATTATATATCACCTGTGGTATGAGCTACAGAAACACGCCAAACAAGTCAAATATAGTTAAAATCATCTAAGAAAGACGGAAATCAAAGCTAGAACACATAAAAACTGCCGTTATAATTGCTTTAATCAATAACTATTCATGTTAATAAAACTCTCTTTGTTAAACGTTTTGTGGGTAAACAAATCTTATTTCTAGTAAGGAAATTAACAGTTGTAATCTGCTATATTCAATAGCAATTATATAGCAACAAAACAATATCAGGAAAATCAGGACAGTTAGCTTAGATTTCTGACGCAGGCTATATAAAATGGTACAAATAATTAAGTGTTAAAAATTGAATTATAAAATTTATTTACCTTAACCCCACCACCTGTCTTAATCTTGCCTTGCGTTTGTTATAATGGCATGCAATATCTTTTAAATAACTTGCTAGAAAGTGCGTCATAACAAAGATATCTACATCATAAAGATAATAAAGAGTTAATTTAGGTAACACAGCATAAGGATGAAGTCTTCTTCATCGAGTGCTTTATGTCTTACGAGACGTAACGATCTTCTCCCCTATGCCTGTGTTGCACGTTTAAAGACGTAGAGGACCTACAGTTTAATGTGGGCTCTGAAACTTCATTTAACGCTCATTTGCAACAAGACAAACATCTGTACAAATGTTACGCACACATTTTATTCCTCTCAATGTGTTGGTTACAATTCACAGAAAACCACCACTATCATAAGCAAAGTATGCTTTAAAATGTATATTACACCCCTAAACTACAAAAACTGATCAAATATTTTTGACAGTATATATATAAGAAAAAATTTTTAATTACAGCTACAGATGCCTTAAAATGTACTTTTCTATAAAAAAAGAAAACATTTCTATAAATGTTATAATTTAAACCCTGTTCAGAAAATTGTATGAGGCAACCTCTTCGGCACTGAATCGCACAAAAAACACTTTGCATTAGTTGAAAAGCGAAGCGTTTAGTATCCAACTAAAATAGCAATTATCAAAGTAACGACTCCCTACCCCCACAATCACCGCCAAACCTAAAATTTTAAATGGCAAGGGATGTCGAAGGATAGTTGATTTGACAGATCAATAATAGTTTAAAGGGGGACACCTTTTACGATGTAAGTCATCTATTGTACTTCATCTTTCTAGCCCCTACCACCACCAAACCTAAAATTTTAAGTGGCAAGGGATGCCCAAGGATGGTTGATTTGACAGATCAACAATAGTTTAAAGGGGGACACCTTTTACGATGTAAGTCATCTATTGTACTTCATCTTTCTAGCCCCCACCACCACCAAACCTAAAATTTTAAATGGCAAGGGATGCCCAAGGATGGTTGATTTCACAGATCAACAATAGTTTAAAGGGGGACACCTTTTACGATATAAGTCATCTATTGTACTTCATCTTTCTAGCCCCCACCACCACCAAACCTAAAATTTTAAATGGCAAGGGATGCCCAAGGATGGTTGATTTGACAGATCAACAATAGTTTAAAGGGGGACACCTTTTACGATGTAAGTCATCTATTCTACTTCATCTCCCTAGCCCCCATCTCCACCATAACTTACATTTGTAATGGCAAGGGATTTCGAAGGATAGTTTATTTGACAGATCAACAATAGGTTAAAGGGGAGCACCTTTTACGATGTACGTATTCTATTCTATTTCATCTCCCTAGTCCCCATCACCACCAAACTTCAAATTTTAAATGGCAAGTGATGTGGAAGGATAGTTCATTTGACAGATCAACAATAGTTTAAAGAGGGGCACCTTTTACGATGTAAGTCATCTATTCTACTACATCTCCCTAGCCCCCATCTCCACCAGAACTTAAATTTGTAATGGGAAGGGATGTCGAAGGATAGTTCATCTATTCTACTTCATCTCCCTAGCCCCCATCTCCACCATAACTTACATTTGTAATGGCAAGGGATGTCGAAGGATAGTTCATTTTACAGATCAACAATAGTTTAAAGGGGGGGGCACCTTTTACGATGTAAGTCATCTATTCTACTTCATCTCCCTAGTCCCCATCTCCACCAAACCTAAAATTTTAAATGGCAAGGGGTGTCGCAGGATAGTTTATTTAAAAGGTTTGCTCTTTTGTTTAATCTGAAAATATTTTCCAATTTTGCGATTCGTTTTTAGGAATAGCATTTTGAAGTTTCGGGTGTGTACGGGAAATGCTAAATTAAAAAAAATTCAGTCACTTGAACATTTAATAAAATATCCGGAACATGTTTCTGAAATTTTTTTATTAACAACCCATACGTATCCGAATCTTCAAAATGCCATTTCTCAAAAACCAATAGGCAGAATAGCAAAACAATTTCAGATTGGACAAAAAACATAAGAGAAAATCATTTCAAATCATTTATCCCTCGACACCCTTTGCCATTTAAAATTTTGAGGTTGGTGGTGATGGGATAAAGCAGGATGAGGTAAGGTAGATGACTTATATGATAAAAAATGTAGTTCGGGCACAAAGTACTCTTGTCGATAATATTTGCGTAGTTTTACCTTAAAAATCCAATTCAGTTATAAAATACATAATAAAAGCTCAGAATATGCAACCCTATAACAATAAATCTCCGACGAGACGCAAAAACAAGTGAATGGAGTACAAATATACATGTTCTACATAAATCGTCTGTATTCATAGGAAACTCCGAGAAAGATGAGTACACCCAAATAATGTTAAACAATGAGGTATAAGAATGCAGAAATAATAATTAAACGGCTATGAATGTATCAAGCAATGACTAAACGACCGTTGAAGGAGAAGTGCGACAATCATTTTCTGAGCAGTTATACAGGGTGATTCATTAGGCTCTTTACAAACTTTGGCAATGAAAGCTAGATGTAATTTCATGAAGAAATGTTCATATGAATGTAGGTTCCATCTTTCTTTGTTAAGCAGTTATAGGGTTTTTAAAATAATTATCTCTAATAATTTTGAAAAAGAAGAGTAATTAAAGTAATAATTATGCCCTTTTTTATGTTAGCATTCAAACTATTCCGTTTTACTGATAATTTGTATATAATTATTCTTAACTTTAAGAGAATAATAAACGAAAATTGAAATTTCATTATCCGAACATTTTATATAATGACGGTTTAAAGCAACAACTATCTATTACTGTATACTAATAATAAAATATCTTTTTAAGGAAAACATTTTTCGTAGTAGATATGATGTGTGTTTTTTCGGAAAGGCGTTACAATACAACTTCGGTTAAAAATGTATAAAAATGTAATGACTTCGTTCTTCCACTGTTAAAATGTTAAACATTCCCAAATACATCATCATCGATATAAAAAAACGATAAGTGCTGAACCAATTAAAAAAATAAAAACAACCAAAGCAGATTAAATGTAATTTGTACCAATGGAACGAAGTAAATTCAATTTTGCAATAGAAATCTTAAGATAAGCTAAATGAAAGCAAATGTGTAAAACATTATGTCTGATTAGCTTTCATGTTTCGGTAGATTTTGGAAGTATTCCGAAATTTTCAAAATAATTACATTCAGATCGAAAATATTACCCCAATTTTTCACGATTAGCCGCAAGCGTTATTCTGGCAGAATGAGAATTCCATTAAAACTCTAAGTTTTAACATTTCAGTCAAAGCTAATAACTATTAATTATACAAAACTAAATTTGTCGCTTACGTAACTTGCACCAGCAGTTTATTCTAGTAACCTATGACAAATACATTCACATAGAAGCACATCTTGAATGCGACAGAAAAGTCTCTATTTTATCCTTACACATGTACTTTTCATTTTGTTTGTATGGACTGGTCTTTATTCACATCCACCAGTAATACTAATATCGATATTGAGAAAAAATTCGGGGATAAGTTAATATTTCGAATGTAATTCAACTTTTAACGAAATCCTCAACCACCGATTATCCTCCGGAAACTTGGCCGGAGTTTGGCGGGTTGGTCGACCTCGGATGCCCTACGCCCGGAGTTAACAGGAGCCAGGACGGTGCCACTTCTTTCAGAACAATGAGTTCGACAACACTTCCGAATGCTATTTTTAAAAAACTAAATTCCCAGTTTTAAAGGAGAGCGCCGTTTTCTGCATGGACTACCAATACTATCTATTAAGGGTTTATTTATCAATCAGTTAAATAATGTAGTTTAGATTTATTTACATTTGGTACAGCTTTACTTACAGAAAATCTTCAGGAGAAACAACATACTAAAGAATTATTTTTAATTTCATAATGTAATCTCCATTAAAACATTTCTCGTAAATTTTCCGTAGGGTTCAAAATACTCGTTTATTGCTACTTCCACTTCATAATTATCCATAACTCTAGTACCACTTAATTGTTCCTTAAGATTTTTAATTCGTAAGAAAAGATGGGGGGGTATATCAGAACTATAAGCTAGATGGCTATCCTCGAAAAAGTCACATTCATGAACAGCAGTAACTTTGAACTTGTGCGGGGAGACATTGTCATGAAGCAGTAGACTCCGGCAAATGATTTACATGGCGTTTCCCTATAATTTTTTCACGCTATTTCCTGATCTGGATTCATCTTTCAGACATATCCTTCCTTCTTGCAGCCCAAAATTTGACCTGTGTATGCAAAGTTACATTCGTCTAACACATTTTTAAGAATCGTTGCTTAATTTCTGTTGAGGCAATGCCTTCCAGAATCTTAATTTTAATAAGTCCCATCTGTTCAAAACACCAGTCTTCCACTTTTCACAAACAATAAATTAAAAATATATTACTTGTATGCGAATACTAACAGTTAAATCAATATTACCTGTTGCAACGGATACGATTGGCTATTGAAGATTTAAAAGCCTGTCACTTTAGACTCTTAAAGCTGTGAAGCTAGAAAGATTTCAAAATCCCCTGGTATATGCAACAAAACCAAACTCCAATTACTTAGGAAATTCAAAGAAAGAAAAATACACTTTCATTTCCATCAGTCAACGGAAATACTTGCAATAATATTTTCTTTCTACACCGAACTAGAACGAAATCGAAAGAAAATAATACGGCATAAAACAGAAATTCCCGAAAATATAATTGGCTAAAACACAATAAACATGGAGATGGGATACTGTGGTGCTTATCATTATCAATATATCAACCCACTAATAAATGGCACAGCAGGTTTATATTCCTCCAAGGAATTGTAAGGTCGCGTGGATATCGCATTATAAGATCGGATGAGAGAGAAGAAGCAACGAGGCGCCGTTACAGAAATGATACAGTCTAATCGCTTTTGTGGATGGATGGTTTATTTTAAGATTTCTATTTCGCTGGATAACTGTTGTTTATCTAAACTTAAAAGGATTTTCAGAGAACTGCTTTTCACACTTACTTGGGCTGTTTCAAAGCAATTGGGATAATTTCGTAAATGACGGTCGACGTTCATGATTACTCTATATATCTATATTTAGGGGAAGTAATACCAGTAAATTATGTAAAAAGGTATTCGACGTTCAAGAAGTTAAGCACACATTTTGTGGCTGGAATCAGGCCTGTCAAGAATAATGTGTCGCGGTAGGGGAACGAAATCATCTTCGGCAGTTTTGAGGAAAGTAAAACAATCATGAAGTGGAGTTTAAAAAGAAAAAAGGCAACTGTCACGGGAAATCATGCTTTGACACAGCTATAAATCGCAGAAGCCATGCGGGATTGGGGTTGCCTCAATTTTGACATCATCGTCCTTGATTTTAACACAATTTAAGGAGTCGTACATGAAAAACGTAAAGAATACCACATAATTTCCTTAATTTTACTTTATACCTCCAGATTTTTACTTTTCTACATATATTATAAAAACCATTTTCTCTTACAACGCATTTGTGATAAATTGATTATCCTATGAAAGCTCGTTAGAAAAGCCTTTTTCTGGGTTAAAATTTACACTGTGAACGTCAAAACCATGGAACATACCAAATAAATTGAAACAAAGGATTTTTATAAAAATCATGAAACACTTCGATCTTTTTTAAAGATGCACATCTTTATGTAAAAATCATTTTTCATATGGTCTTATGTGATTAGGTCATCATTAGTTTTTGTTACTGGCAAACCCATTTGTTTTCTCCATATTTTGATAGATCTCCTCGCCAGTTAACTGATGTGTTCGGCAGTGGTGTTCGTCTACTGTGAATATTACTTAAATGTAGGCTCCACAAATAAATATTTGCAAAAATATACGTAGCTTCTGTCGGCTCTCAATAACATCCGATAAGAAATAAAAAGGTTTGACCGAGAGGTCGGACAGGCATGTGTTTCTTAGAATGTAAGAGAAAAACAAGGGGTAGCAGGGTGTTAAGACGGGTCGGCAATGGCAGTCTACTAAAGGCAGTGTTGTTGGTAGTTAGGCGTAAGCTTGCATATTTTTAGCGTAATATCTAATTAATAACATTTGCGAACCTACTAACTGATTGCGATGCGATTATCCTCAAAGCAGATGCAAGCTGCGATATTAGTGTTACCATTTGTGTTTTGTTGGAAACAATAGCTTAGTGAATATAAGTAACAATATAAGTAGATAATTTGTGTTGCATGACTAATCATTATTTACCTAGCAGTCATTCGGGATGTAGTCAGTTGGCAGAGGTGGCCTCGAAAATGAGCCTACGTCGAATTATTATTATGAACACGTAACATCAATGCCAGGATGGCATCGACTAACTAACTAACGGGGAATTAGTCACTGATTATACTCTTTCCATGTGGGGTTAATGGCGTTTGCCCCCCGCGGCTCTTGTGAATAATTGAGTGTGTATTTGGACATGGTCCAGTTGCCTGGTTCTTCTGGAGGATTGGTGCACCAGAAGATTTGCATAATTGTGGTAAATTATCTATCAGGTAGATGAGCTTAGGTATCCTGCTCGAATCCCAATCCAAGCGTAGGGGGCTGGAGGATCCGCAGTGAGCACAACCGTTCAATATTTATGACAGATCAGATTAAGTCTGTGTTTTATTATTTGCTTCATGCCGTCTGTCGCCACTAGTGAATTCTGCTCGCATCCACTATTTGTTTACCCAGGAACTCCATAAACGAAATGCAGAAGCGTTGCAACCTTAAATACTTATAATTATAATTAGGTCTTTACTCCCCCCCCCCTCCGGAAGTTCGACTCTAACAGGTGGTGCCCCACATAATAATTTAAAATTTATTTTTAATACAAATAACGCACCACATCTGCGATTTAGATTTTCAGCGTTTGAAGTTAGTTCCAGCTCTAGCAATTTTTTTCCCAAACAATGATGATCCTGATATGCCCCAACCAAGCATTAGATTTCAACACGATGGAGTTCCCCATTTTGATATATATCCAGCAGATTCTTGACGATATGTTCCCTGTAAATGATCTGGTCTGTTTGAATGGCCTGCGGGATCACTTGACTTAACGCTGCTAGATTTCTTTCTATGGGGTCATGTGAAATCGCGAGTATACATTAGTAGGCCAAACCATTTAGACCGGTGACACGCAACACGCGGCCCGCGGGACACATGCGGCACTATCAGACCCTTTGTGTTGCGGTTCGTATGGACAGGCAGAAAATATAGAGTTAAATCAAAACTGCCGCCATCTCTGCTAAAGGGGATCGGAACCGACTTAATGATGTAAAGTTGGAAAATTGTATAAGAGTTTTCTTTCTTTATTAATCTAATTTATGTATCAGTCAATAATTGTTATATTACTATTAAAAATATATTTTAGAAATGTTGACTTTTTAGGTAATTTGTTTTCGTATGTTAAAAATTACAATAAATCTAAATAACGGAAAACAAATACTTCCATATTAATACACTTAACAAAAAATAGAATTCTTTTATGCAGCCCGAATCGAGTATTTGATTTTCTAATTGACCTGGAGAATAAACGGTTGCCCTTCACTGATTTAGAGGATTTACAGCCTCGGATTCGAATTGTGCGAGCGATACGTGTTTACACACGTACTGGTCAATGTCAACGGATTAATTGTGGACAATTTAATCATTTTGTATTAGGTAACTTTTTCATAATAATCTTATTTCCATTATAAATTTATTCTGAATGTTAAACTTTTAATTATTTTTTATTTATTTTTCTCAAAAAAATTGTTATGTGGAGCTCTAATTATTTTACATCATCATTCAACTGGTGATGAAATCTATCAAAATAAGGAGGAAATAATGGAGTTGCCATTAAAAAAATAATTATCCTCATCACTTAAGAACAAATAAATGTCGGTGAATGGTTTTGACATACAAATGTGCATTTTTAAAAAAGAAAATAGACGTGTAAAAAGATTTTTACAAAAAATTATGTTTCAATTTTATTTGGTATGTTCCATACTTTTGAAGCGCACTGTATAATTCTGTAATAAACACAAAATAATGTTGCTATATATAATACAGTCCAAGTCACTTAAAACAAGCTAGAATGCTAGGACATCCCGAATATAACGACCGTTTACGAGGCCAATTCTTGATTTTGCATTGTTTACTGTATTGTATTTCTCGTTCCCGTAGCAATTGCTACTCCCGGAAACAACGAGCAAAAATTTAAATATTATAATTCAAATACGATTTGTTCTGGAATATTTTTAGGTTGGGTGTAACAATTTGTACCCGTATTTAACGGTTTAATACTGATATACTAAATATATGGCGTTTTCTGAAATGGGAATTACGGCAGAGGTTCTTGAATCAAATTGTAGTATCGTCAATGTAGTTAGTCATGTAAAATGGTTTTGGATAATCTGAGAGTTAAGATTTAAAGCACAAACAACAAAAGATGTATGAATAATTAAAAAAAGAACTGAAATGCCATAATTTTCTTATATTTTTTTTTTATAATAGATAATGGCTATTTAAGATATTTTGAACGTGTTTTAAGTGTGAAAACGTATCTGTTTTGCTAATAACAGGCCTGGTAAGTATTGATTAACTCGATTTTTATTTTTCACTCTGACCAGAAAAGTATTAGAGCAACTATAAGTGTTTTTCACATAGCAACTGAACTTTTTTAATTAACTTCATTTTCATCAACATTTCACGCGTCTGTGGTTTCAAAATAGACCTTCTGATAACTCAAATAATGGAAAGATGGGATTTCCTCACTTATTACATAAACAATACAAACAACTATGAGTGATAATATAACATTTGATAGAAGATATCCCACATGTTTAACTCCTGGGATATATATCTCTAGAGTAAAAGCGTTTATACTTTCCATGGTTCGAAGCCCACGTTAAGCTGTAGGTTCTCTATGTCTGTGGTACTTTAAAACGGGCAAAACAGGCATACGAGACAAGCTAGCTAAGTCTCGTAAGAGATAAGACACACGAAGAAAATTAAGTTATTATTACACGTATAAACAAATTCATAATATATCCGCCTATGCGATAATATGCCATTAGAACTGTACAGAAAGTATATAATGTTTAAACAAGGCGATTACATTTTATATATTCACAGAATTTGCTGATGTAAATTTAATAAAGAAGTAGTTACCGTAAAGATTTCGGCGATTTTCCATAGCTTCCTGCAACAAATCCAAAAAATGATATACTATTTATTATATTTATGTTCAATACTAAATAAGATATTTGCCTGAATACTAATGGCTCTTAATTTTGTACCACATTATATTTACTACAATAACAAAATACATTTCATTTTGCACGTTATAAAATTTTATTTGTACTATTTCTTAAATTTGTCGATACATTATAAATACTGTGATTTGTAATTTAGAGAACTTATTAAATTAAAAATTAGATTTAATACGGTTCTGGTCAGCTATGTACACTTACAAACAACACGAATTCCCAAAACATCCTCAGTAACGCAGAGAAACCAGTACATATTTTCAATTAAATTGCTACTAGTAACGATCATATAATATTTTTTGAAGTCTACCAACGAAAAATTCGAAAATTTAATAAAAACTAATATATCAAATATCAACAGATATCAGGCCTTATGCGAAATACCTTATTATTATTTTAATGATTTTAGGTAACTTAATTACAACGACCATATATATTACTATAGTTCTTCTTCCATTACTTCCACCTCAGTTCGGTAATTTCCTCCATTTTCAATAACTTTGAAAGATCTGATTGAACCAACAACCACGTCCGCAATAGAAAGCAAAACACGTAAATTTTTTCTGAAGTACCAATTTTCTTTGTCCGAAATAATGAATAAAGTTTCCCAGATGGCCAAACAACAGAATATCATTTAAAAATTTATAAATATCACCCCTGTGCATAACGGAAATAAACTTGAGGGGTAAAAGTAATGGGTTCGCTATGAACTGAATTCCAAAGCATCTTCGTCTAAAAATTCTTTCAGCATGTTCGTACGCAAAAATGTCTGACATTCTTTTATGCATGAAAAAGGAAATGCGGACGGACGTTTTATTTATAGCGAAATAGCGGATATCGTTTATTGAGAAGCATGTCTCGAAATCAAAATGACTGGAACCACTATCAGTTTCACATGAAAATTTCATTAAACATCACCTTTATGAACTGAACCACAATAGAATATTAATATTTAACAGCGGTTTGGAGAAGACTTGATTGAAACCATTCAACTGTATATCTTGTATAATTTCTAAAATATTAATTAATATTAACTTATAAACATTAATTAACTAATATAATCAAATTACGTTTCTGATAAAATATTCATCAACTCAGTATCAATAGTACCACTAACAAACAAAAAGCTCAAAAGTAAATGTAATGAAGTCATCAATATATTCTTAAAACTGCAAATGTAATTACTCCGACTCAAAATAGATACACTTCCTAAGAAAACGATAACAAAATTTCCTCTTTCAACGGTTTTTGCGAAACAAAAGCCTTCGATAATGTAACTGAAACGATCCACACAATAAAACTAAATTAGCCGTTCAAAACTGCCGCTTCACAGAAAGCTCTGTCGGGAAGGCGTCCCGATAGACGGAAAATTGGTGAAACTTCAAGAATTTATTAGACTTGTAGAGTTTCACAAAGAAATCTTATGCGAAACCCAAGAGACATAACTACTTTATATTCGTATTTGACTGCTGCGCGGATGCTTGTATAAAAATAAAATTTTGAGTTAACCTGAAGTGTGTAAGTACAAGGTCACGACGCCTCTTACTTTTTCTAACTTTTATTGCAGCTTCTTTAAATTGGAATACCCAGCGAAAACAATTGTACAGATAGAGAAAAATACACTTACAAATAGTATCTGAATTTCAAATAATATCAACAAAATATTTGTAAGTATGAATTGTGCACCATTACCTCATGTGGAATTAAAATGAATCCGAAACTTTTACCAACAATTACAATAATATATGTAAGTAAACCACAGTTAATATAAACAAAAAGTTCCTCTGGGCCTCCTTTAAATATTCACTATTTTCCATAACCACACTACCCTAGGTTCCTAAGGGTATTCCGCAGACGCTACCTGAGCGTCCTTTGCAGGGCATACCTCCTTAGAACCTCCGCTGCTTCGCCTATTCATCAGGACCTTCCCTACTTTGCCAAATCCCCGTTTGTTCCTGCTCTACTCTTTGAACTACTTATGCTACCCTACTTCGTCAAATTTCTTTAAACTTCTCTACCGATCTACCTTTAAACTATTTTTACTTCCCCAAGACCTTCTCTTCTTCGCCATATTCACCTCTACTTCTCTCCTGTTCTACTATTTAAACTTCTTGTTTCTCAAAACCTTCCCTGCTGCGCCAAATTCCCTTCTACTTCTCTACTGATCTACCTCCTAAGGACTTATACTTCCACAAGACCTTTCCTACTTCGCCACATCCCCTTCTACTTCTCCACTGATCGATCTCTAACTTATTTTTACTTCCCATAGACCTTCTCTACTTCGCCATATTTCCCTTCCTTTCGATTGTATGCATATTAGTCTGCTTCCACAAGAACTTCATTACTTCACCGTATACCTCTCTACTTCTGTCCTGTTCTACTCTTTAAACTTCTTGTTTCTCAAAACCTTCCCTGCTGCGCCAAATTCCCCTCTACTTCTCTATTGATCTACCTCCTACGGACTTATACTTCCACAAGACCTTTCCTACTTCGCCAAATCTCCTTCTGCTTCTCCACTGATCGATCTCTCAATTATTTTTACTTCCCATAGACCTTCTCTACTTCACCATATTCTCCTCCCATTCTATTGTATGCATACTAGTCTGCTTCCACAAGAACTTCATTACTTCACCGTATACCTCTCTACTTCTCTGCTGTTCTACCCTTTAAACTTCTTGATTCTAAAAACCTTCCCTGCTGCGCGCAATTCCCTTCTACTTCTCTACTGATCTACCTCCTAAGGACGTATTCTTCCACAAGACCTTCCCTACTTCGCCAAATCCCCTTCTACTTCTCCATTGATCGATCTCTCAATTATTTTTACTTCCCATAGACCTTCTCTACTTCGCCATATTCCCCTGCTCTTCTATTGTATGCATACTAGTCTGCTTCCACAAGAACTTCATTATTTCACCGTATACCTCTCTACTGTTCTACTCTTTAAACTTCTTGTTTCTCAAAACCTTCCCTGCTGCGCCAAATTCCCTTCTACTTCTCTACTGATCTACCTCCTAAGGAAGTACACTTCAACAAGCCTTTCCTACTTCGCCAAATCCCCTTCTACTTCTCCACTGATCGATCTCTCAATTATTTTTACTTCCCATAGACCTTCTCTACTTCGCCATATTCCCCTCCTCTTCTATTGTATGCATACTAGTCTGCTTCTACAAGAACTTCATTACTTCTCCGTATACCTCACTACTTCTGTTCTGTTCTACTCTTTAAACTTCTTGTTTCTCAAAACCTTCCCTGCTGCGCCAAATTCCCTTCTACTTCTCTACTGATCTACCTCCTACGGACTTATTCTTCCACAACCCTTTCCTACTTCGCCAAATCCCCTTCTACTTCTCCACTGATCGATCTCTCAATTATTTTTACTTCCCATAGACCTTTTCTACTTCGCCATATTCCCCTCCTCTTCTATTGTATGCATACTAGTCTGCTTCCACAAGAACTTCATTACTTCACCGTATACCTCTCTACTTTTGTCCTGTTCTACTCTTTAAACTTCTTGTTTCTCAAAACCTTCCCTGCTGCGCCAAATTCCCTTCTACTTCTCTACTGATCTACCTCCTACGGACTTATACTTCCACAAGACCTTTCCTACTTCACTAAATCCCCTTCTACTTCTCCACTGATCGATCTCTCAATTATTTTTACTTCCCATAGACTTTCTCTACTTCACCATATTCCCCTCCTCTTCTATTGTATGCACACTAGTGTGCTTCCACAAGACCTTCATTATTTCACCGTATACCTCTCTACTGTTTTATTCTGTTATGTTCGTTTGAGTTTGCCGCTTCATACAAATTAAAGTCTTATTTTAATTGCCAATTACTTTATTATTTTATATTTCCCAAATACAGTTTTAGTGGACTTTTTTGTTGTTATCATGGAGAAATGGCGACTAATATTTTGTCTACGCGCTTGGCCGTGAACGTTTGCTGGAAATTTCCTGCCCTTGAAGAGAGTCCTACATGTTAAATTATTCTAGAACTCTTGAACATATTTCGTCAAATGATGAAATATTCCACCTACTGCATATTCGCATTTCGTTTTTCTACGGAGTCGACTTAACATCTCCTTTCGACCCGGTTGCTTGCGAAGATCTCAGCGTCGAAATCAGTGACGGATTTAAAGAAACACACTGGAATTTTATCCCTTGGAAGGCAATTCATTGCGAATTATTATCGAACCCCCTTTCCTGTCCCTCTGGATGTGCCGTTGATACGACAAACAACTTGAAAGTTTGTACAGCGAATATTTCGTTCCGAAATTTCCTGTTTTCCCGAAGAACGTCTTGGCAATTGCTGATGCAATCGTGATTCCAGCCTTCGGTGGCGTGCCTGCGACTTTTGCCTGTTTCTTCAGGACCTAAAAACACCCCAAATTGCGCCTGCCTCTCTCTCTATTCCCTATCGAAGAAAACCAAGGTAGCGGGAATTGTTAATTTTATTGTGAAAACTTGTTATGGGTTTCATTTTATTGGACTAAAGTGCTGAGCCATTTATTGATGCAACGCGTAAAGCGACCTTCAGTCGCTAGTTGCCATTTTCTTTTTGTTAATTGTAAAGTGTAATTGTAAATTGTAATTTTTGTACGCTCGAACATCACTGGCTGCATAGATCTGTGGTTTAGTGAAGTAAATATCGCAAGCTACTGGCAGCGAGCTTTTTTTGTTTGAACGTTCTAACTTTCCACTGTGTTTAATTACAATTATTACCGTTTTGGATATTTTTCTTGTACTATGTGTGTTACCAAGTTCCAGTAGTAGAATTATATTTGTCTTAAAATTCACCATATCTTTTATTTCTGTGTATTTTTATTTTACTGTGTGCATGAACTTTGTAAGCTTTATATATAGGAGGAGACACAATCAAGGCGAGTCCGATTCCCGTAAGCTGCTGACTTCTCGGCCTTCCACGAGAACCTGCAATCAGCTGTGATTTGGAAGGTGGCTCCCGCTAAATTTGACCTACTCTGTACACAGGTAGGTACGATTTCTCTTCCGTAACCGTTTTTCGTGAACCACCTCTACTCCTCTGAGTTTAGCCGAAGGCCTTTTCCATCTTTCCTGTCGACGAAAAAGCTCGTTTTACCAGTAGCAACACCTTAAACTATTTCTGCTTCCCAAAACATTCTTTACTTCGCGAAATCACCGTCTACTTCTCTACTGATCTACCATTAATTACTTTTACTTCCCCAAGATTTTCTCTACTTATCCTTATCCGCTCTACTTATCTAGTTTTTAACTGCTTCTGTTTCCCCAATATCTTCCCTATTTCGCCAAACCCCTACTAGTCTACCGATCTACCTTTTAACTAGTATATTTCCCTCGAAATCCTCTCTACATCGACAAATTCCTCACTAATTCCCTATTTTAACCAGTTCTGCTTTCGCAAACCTTCCCTACTTCACCATATACCCCTCTATGTACCTACTGTTTTACCCCTTAAACTACTTTTGCTACGCCATAACCTTCCTTACTTGGCCAAATCCCCTTCTACTACTCAACTGATCTGCTCTTCAAGTACGTCTACTTCCCCACGACCTTCCCTACTTCACCAAACTGCTTGCTACTTCTCTACCGATCTAATCGTTGACTATTTCTGCTTCCCAACACCTTCCGTACTTCGCTATTTACTAGCTTACTTATCCACTGTTCAACTGTAAACTACTTCTATTCTTTAAACCATTTTGCGTCCCTAAGACCGCTTCTACTTCGCCAAAGTTCTCGTATTTTTAGGGTTCTGCAGTGTAAGCTACTTCAGACTTTCCCATGACCTTCTCATTTAGATCCCAAGTCTCATTTCCACTCCCATGGTACTTTTTTGTCTTAAATCTATATCCATATTTCATATGAACAAGCACAACTTTTCAGAGCATTTCCCTTTGCAATCACCGCCATAACCTTCGTTTTATTTGAGGCAAGTCCCAAGTCGTACTTAGAACTACCTACCCAAATTCTCTTCTCGTCTCCAATTTTTTTTCTTCCCTTATTATTATAACTTCTAGTGAATTTCCAAACCTTTTTAGGATGTACCTGTCTGCAGTCGAACCATATTACAACTCACCCAGGATCCTACCCTACTTTTCAAAGATATCCCGAATTCCCTAGGGCCGCTTCTTGTACTTCCCCCAATTCCTTAGCTATGTTAAGATTTGTCTCACTTTTATTTATATATCCTACTTTCTTCGAAATTCTCTAAGTTCTCCCTAGCTCGACCGTCCCACTTCTTCGGGAGAATTTCTTTCTCCAAACTCTCGTTAAATTTCCCTAGTTATTGGTCTGACTTCAAGCAAAATCTCAACTTTATCTACTTCCCCAGCACTTTTTCTATATATTTTCCTTTTGACTTCTGCAACTTTCCCAAGATTAAATTTAAAAATCATTACGACTTCGCTTTTCAATTACTCAACACAGTACTTTTTATGTTCGACAATTAAAGAAAACACCCATGATATTAATTACATATGATGTACTTTTGAGATCTGTCCTCCTAACAGCTAATGGGAGTTGTAAACTGACCAGTGACCGAAGAATATTCCTTTTGTTTATCTTACGAATCGTATCTCCAAGTTGAGAATATTTGTTGAGAATTATGTATATATTCTAAGTAAATGGAAGCCTTAATAATTTCAAACAGAATTTAAACCCAAAAATATCGAAAGAATGATTAATACATGTTCTCTCTAGCAAAACGTTACTATGTCATGTACAAATTTCTGTAAATAAAATGGAAACATTTTCGTTCTTTATTAAAACCGCCGTAAGTTTTGTTTCAAATATAATTGATGGGTTTTTAATTTGTTGTAACGACTACATTTTGATTTTCAAATACGTTACGATTAATCTTCTACGTTCGTTACTACAAGATCCATTAGTTGGAAAGAAAATAAAAGAATTTTACTGAGAAAATTATTTATAAGCAGTGTTTTCTGTATAGTTTTGTCTATAAAGTTTATACTTCTCTTTTCGAGATGATCAAACATCTAAATTATTCCGTTCCATCCCCAAGGCCTTCGGTATTAAATATCACCGTAATTAAATTTGTACAACTGGTACTTTCGAGAACCAATACTAATAAAAGGGTACTTTTACTTCATGAAGTGCCCCCACGTGCTTAATAGCGACGGGGTGGAAATTCTCCACCCTCAATACCCATCCACCATTGCTCGGCCCTTGTACAGGAAATTACGGACTATGTGTACTTCCGGGTATAATAAGCGTAATAATGCAAACTTAACAAGTTTAACTGAATTAATAACACGTTTTGGAGTTTAGTGACTGCAGGTAAAATTCTACTTACAAAATAAAATAAATTACGTTTGTTAGCAAATACCTAGGAGTTTCCAAAAGAGCTCATATAAGAAAGAAAAAAATACACAACACTATGTTATAAATTACAGAACAAACAATAGTACATTTATTTTTATAACCATACCTTTGCATTAAATTATAAAAATATCAATAGCAATTTTAAGGTGATGATTGCACAAATTAAAGCGTTATAGTAGCTGCACCATTAATTATATAAGGCGATTGTATTAATTTGTTTTACTAATTATGTTTTCAATTAACTCGAATACTTATAGTTCAAGCAATTCTTCACGAACTAATAATCCCCCTGTTAATGGTTGTTACATGTTGACGTTCTGTTTTATAATTTATGTAGCCAGCAAACTTTCTTCCTCGTGTAATTGCATTATAAGCTTGACAGCCGGAATACAGATTAAATTTTAAAACTTCCCGAAATAAGTAGATGTTTTCTCCCCTGAAAAGCATACTTAACGTCAGAACGTTTTTACTTCCTTGCATAATTAAAATTTTACGGAAACAAGCACACATGCAGCGCCGGAAAGCAAACGCGACAAGTGAGGGGCAATAAGTGCGCTTACAAAAGAAAATGAGTACGCCAAGCTTCAAACAACTAACAATGCAAACCCTTAAACCGTAAAATTCAACAGCACTTTACTTATCTTGATGGTACACCCGCAATCCCACTTTCTACAAAACAATCATATTCATATGTCGACGCAATCATTCCGTTCTAAAACAATGCTACTTTCCACATTGTCCAGTATTTGGCAACAAACCGCTTTGAAAACTTTAACGGTGTTTTAGCAGCGCTATCATGCTGAAAGGAATTTTTTAACAGAACTAATCATCCGTTCGGTACAAAGGGAAGTCATTAGTTAATGACGAAAATGTAACTCCGTCGCAGCTGCTGCATAATCAGGACGATACGCAATCAAATACCTTACGGATGAATGGAAAAAGGCCAACAACTCAATGAAATACGAAGGCGTGGCTATTAAAGTTTACGTTTGGAGATGCTTAATTTTATATTCATAGGATCGTAAAATAGCTAAACCATGTTAATAAATAGGTAACAAGGCAGGTAACTCTAATAATATTTTCGTCGAGAATATATCCGAGGAAGTAAAACGAATCGATTGGATGATTAAACTTGTCTTCAGTTATTTATGAACTTTCTTAAATTGGCAATTTCCGTGTACACACCTCAAATTTGGACAAACGTACAAAGACAAGTTTGTTGGGTAACTGTAGGTAATATATCAATGAGCGAAACAGATTCCCATACCAATAGTAATCTCCGTGTTAGTATAAAATATGGGGACAAGCAAAGATTTTCTTAAATTCGTTGATCTCCAGGGGTCTCATAGTGGGATACATTATTTAAAATATAATAAAACCAATGTCGATTCCCACAAAATTTAATATATGAACTTTGAAAATTGTTAACGTTTTCGGATCATCTATAATCCATCTTCAGACTACACAATTTAAAAAATTTATTTAAAAATACAAACTTAAAGTTCTAAAAAGAGACATATTGAAAAAATTATTTGTATAAACTCACCAAAAAAAAACCAAGCACAAAGAACTTGAAATTAAACATCAAAGTGGTGACCAAAATTACGTGAGCATGCTACGATAACTTAAAAACAAAACCAACCGCAACGCCGACATGTCAAAAATATAAATAAAATAATTACGTTAACGTTTTTACATTTTGTAGTCTGAAAATGGATTATAGATAATACGAAAACATTAACAATTTTCCAAGTTCATGTATTAAATTTTGTGCGGATCGACACTGCTTTTATTATATTTTATTTAAAGATTTTCTTATAATTTAAATTTACTTTAGAAACCTATAAATGTGCTTATCGAGAAATTGCGTCTTTTCCGGTATAATACCTATAGTTTGCTCTAAATGTACGTAAAACTAACTTTACAATAACACGTGACTTGGAATATTTTTACTACAAAAACAAATATTAACGGGATCCTAAAACCACATGGCAACCAGAAATTAAAAGTAACTTTTTACATCAACAAACCATTACATTCGTTTCCCTGTCCGCCTGTCCGCCACGGGGCTTAGGACCGTCTACCTGAACGCTGGATAATGAACTGTAGCCAATGTGAAAGACAGTACGTACTATATACGATAACGTAAATTGGTAACAGTGTTGGCATTGTAGTAACTGTGAGAAATTTAAATTAATTTTGAGATTGGGGTTGTATGTATTGTATTGTTAAAGGTTGGTAGTTTGTAATAAGGTGAAACAATTTCACTAAATTAATTTTACATATGTCGTAAAAGTAGATCGATTTTGCAGTATTTTTGCACTAGTTTTGATAATTTTTTCACCTTATTGCAATCTTGAATATGTAGTCTACTACTTAAGAAAACCCCGCAAAGGTTTGCTATTAATGTAGCTACGGTGACAAAAGAAAACGCTGATTTTGGATTATTTTGAATCACTTTAGTAGCCCCTTAAAATTATTTTTTTAAAATTCACTACAGACCTCCGTAGTAAGTTCAGCAATAAATAAAAAACTGTTTTGTAAGCCTTTCGGACGTTTATCGCAAAATGTTATCAAAATCCCTCAAGTTAACAACTAGTTAATATCGGACACGTTTTTGAAAATACACGGTAGGCTTTACAGATAAACTCGCCAATAAATACAAAACAGTTTAGTAGGTTTTCCAGCTATTCACCATAAAATGTTATCAAAATCCTTAAAAGTTGTTTCGGAAAAAATTTTTTGGATATTTTAAATATTTGGTAATGTTGGTTTACTTCTATATTTGTTCAAGAACCTGTCACGTATTAGTGACGTATTTCCACAAAAGACCATTTTAGCAGCGGGTGAGTCTGTTTTAAGTTATAAGGGGTGCAGTCTTCTTGTTCATTGCCGTTCCTTGTTTGTGTTTCACATTTCGCTATTTTACCTCACCTGTGTTTAGTTGCTTTCAGAACTAAACCACACAAATTATCGTTTAATTTCCGTGTCTAAGCCAAAATTAGCTATTCGTGTTAGTGAAATCAGTTGAAGTGCGTATAATATTAGTTGAGGTTATGTTCAACTTTTTACAATTAGTTTATTACTCTTTATAATCTGAAACTAATCGATTTGGTGAAATTGAGGTTGCTAAAAGGATTATTGGTATTAAAGGGAAAGTATTGCATAGCCAGGTTCGAAAAATAATTGCCAATATAGTTGAATATTTTAAAGCGGAAGCTGAAAACCACGCTCCCCTAACACCGTGGAAAAACTTTAAGGAGAGGATTCCGACAGCTACATAAATTTCTGAGAATACCTTGAAGCAAATTGTCAAAGAAAAAATTATCATTTTGTCAGGTGCAAGCACGTCGTTCTCTACCCCTCATAAACAAAGACCACGCCATTGTTCCAAAAGCGTGCTACCTTATATGGAAATTGAAGCCATTCTTTCGATTATTCCTAACTTTTATGTAATGGAAAAGAGAATACCAACCCTTAAATGAATTTGTGAAAACCGGTGACTACCATGATCCATAAACAAAATGCCGTGAAGTACAAGTTCAACAGACTTTAAGTGAGCATGGGTATTATGTCTTAAGATTGCCGCCATACCACCCTGAATTAAATCCTTTAGAGAAAATATGGGCCAACATTAAGAACTGGGTGGCTGCAAGAAATACAACGTTCAAATTAGAAGACGTACAGACATTGGCAATTCAAAAGTTTCAATCTATTACGGCAGCGTCAGGAAGTGTCTAGAAACGGAAGAGGTTTTAGATAATTCTTTAGACAATTTACAGTTAATACTGGTGATTACAGTAGTGAAAGTAGTGCCGAACCTTTATCTGTTTCAGAAGATGAGTAATAATACGCATTTGAGTATTTTAACTAAGTTAAAATAAACAATTTCCGCTATGTATTGGCACAGCCAATAGTTTCGAACAATTCCTACAACTATCCTGAATTTCTTCTTCTTGTGTGTATTGACAATTAAAAGCAATATTGATATTTATTATAGGTGCTAGCTATTTATGTATTAATTTAGTAACACCATGTAATTGCAAATGCATTATATAATGGAACGTTTTTATTTTAATTGTGTGTGTATTACCAAGTAAAAGCAATATTGTTATTCAATATGGGAGTTACGCGTTTTCTTAAAATCATTTTGAAATATTTTGTCTCCATATTCTTCTTTATTACACAATTATTTTCCGTTGCAAATAACACTGATCCGCTACTGGTTTTTCCTAAAGAGCATTCTGTCCACGATCTCCTCTAATTATTTCCACCTATTAAACAACTTAAACTAATGTGATTTGGAATATAGATTTTTTGAATAAACAGACCAGAAGATAAGAATTTTCAAAAATTCCTTGAAGACCTCGCCGACAAGCTTCGTCAAAAAATAAACAGGCAATTTGCTTTGCTTAACAATAATTAGTTAAAATACCATACGTTTTTGAATATTCACAGAAGCCCTTACAGGTAAAGTCGCTAATAAACACAAAATAGTTCTGTAGGTCTGCCAATCCAAGCCGTTATCGAAAATATGATTTGAAAATTTCATATATTTTGGAAATTTGTACAGATATTTTATTCTTAAACATTTTTTTTGTGGTATGATTGTAATGCATAGTATCAGTTAACTACTTACAATGGATGGGAATTAGAGTAACAATTTTTGAGTAAACACCCCAGAAGATGAGAGTTTTCTAAAACTCCTTGAGGGCGCTCTTCATAAAAAAATAAACTAGCAAATTTGTAGACACTTCGCCCTCTTCTGCTTAACAAAAATTAGTTAAAAAATGAGAAGTTTTTGAAGACCCAAGAACTCACATTTAAAGTTGCCAATAAACACAAAATAGTTCCAGAGGGTTTCTATTCTAACTCGATTTCGAAAATTATATTTTGGAAATTTAAAATATTATGGAAATGTCTTACTTGTACAATTGTTTTATTTTTAACCAATACGTTCGCGGTACGATTCTAGTAGATAATATCTATTAGACCTTAAAGTTTATGCGAATTGAATTAATGATTTTTGAGTAAACAAGGAGGTAGGAAATATAAAAAAATGCATATAAGGTTTCTCCAACAAGCTTAATTAATATATAAATAAATAACCACAATAAGTATTTGAACTCTGTATTACTACATAAATGTTAATTGAAACCTTTACATAAGTTTTTGAAAAATATATTAATTGTATATTAAATTTTGAGAATTTAGAGCAGCGCCATTTTTATATATCCTTTAATCTCAAATATTTTTGAACAGACTATATTCGTAATGATTCATCATTAACAACATTTTTGTCCCACTGTTGAGCATCGGCCTCTTCTCTGCCACGTGTTTCTCCTTAGTGCTAATGTGGAAAAATGTGAATTGCAGCACAATATTTTTATGAACTGCCGTGGTAATGCTGGGGAATTGAACCCAAGGCTACTGCATAACTTGAACTTTATGTTAACTGCTTTGAAAGTTTAAAAGTAAAAGGGCAGAAAAAATTTAATTTTCAAAAAATTGTAATGTCCTTTTTTTCGAAATTAGAATTCAGCGATTAAACACTCCTTTTTGTTAGCGCTCCGAAGAGTATCAATGTTTCAAAATCGCTGATCATTTTTTTCGAAAACAAAATGCTATTAGGAAACATACCTAGAGTTCCCCTACGGTTGCGCGTTTGTTTCATTTGTTGTCTAGATGAATTTGTAATAAACCTCTGGATTTCAAATTTCATCAAAACTAAATTGTATCATTTGGAGATGCCGGTGATTACGTACATACGCACACACGTACATGCACGCACGTACACACGCACATTCGTACGCTCGCACGTATGCACATACACACAACCCACGCACTCACCAATGAGATATTAATGTTTATGAAAATGTAATGTGAATAAATTTTGGTTATAATTATAATCTCATTCGTGGCAAAATTAATGACAATTAGGAGACAAGAAAAACAAAAAAAAAATAATTATGTACAAACAGGTCTGTTGCAATGAATGCATTATGTTGTAGAAATTACACAGTTAATAACAGAATATGATGAAAATAAAAACCAGGAGGGCTAATTACTTTATTTATTTTTTGTAGATTCTTTGAAATAAAACGTGAATTACTTATTACAGAGTGAAATATGAAAACGGTATTTATTTTATTTATTAAATAAATTTAATTTCTGAAAGGAGCATCGTTTACTATAAATGTCATTTGGTGTTTTATAATGACGTCAACGATATTTTTCACTAGCGGTCCTCCCTTTTGTCGATTTTGATTTGTCTAAACAAATCCAACCTGTTTCTGACATTTTCATAACAACGTTTTTCGGATAGTAAACCTGAAAAACCAGCACTGATTTACAATAGTTTTAATATTGAACACACTTTAACCTATCGATTATTAATTTAAAACTTCAACATAAAATTGGATTAAATGATCGATTTGCATTCCTGCTAAATAATATTTATATGAATCACGAATTCATTCATTCATAATTCATTGATAATTGTCACAGACATCGATCGTAACTTTAGAGAATTTACTTTCGCGATTGGGATCGTCACCATGGGGTTCGTGAGCTAATTTAATATTATATGGATATCATTTTTTTTCCAATGCAAAGCGTTGACTAATTTGTCCGAAGCAATTTCCCAACTACATTTATGAGGATTGTCTTGCGTACTAGGTGAAATATTTAATAGCACGTCTAGAACTTCAGACCAACCTTTTGTAGGTCGATATAACACAAATTCTCTAAATTTCCTGTCTATCCTGTCGAGCATCTATCTAATGGGAGTGCGGTTTAGGTATTTATTATTTAATAACCCACAGACCTCCTCTTGAGACTGACTTCTATCACCAAATACAAACACGGCATTAAAATTTCAGTTGCTTGAGTCGGACTGAACCGTGTTAGTATTGTAAATTGTGTAATGAAGAAGAAAATTCTACTAGTCACATTTACAAGTTATCAACGCAATACAACTTAAACAAAGGCTTACATACCATAAACATCAATGCCCGGATTTCTGCTTATAGAAAGTGTTTTAAAGCAAACTTCCGTCGTTTAGACAATCAAAGGACTATAACAATTGCAATGGTGAAGAGCCATTCAAAAAATCGACACGTTATTAGGCAACATCAAAAATACAACTATTAAACAGCAATAGTTCTAAAAATGCTCGTTTCAAAAACAAACTCTACGTTAGGTATATTAGTACTGAATAATACCTAAATCTAATACAGGCAAGGTAAGGTAGGTCCTCTACTAATTAGATTTTAATTCTTTAACAATTTTTATATTCGCAAGCACGACATGGAAATCTTAAATTTTTAACATAAAATTCTCTTTTGCCAGTATTATCATTAAGGTTTGTGTAGTTACTACAAAGAAAGGTGTACACTGATATTTATTCTATACACAAAGGAAAATTTTAGGGAAATACATGGTATATTTCTATAGGTTATATATTCACAGGGCGAGTCTGTTAAAAGACGAATCAGCTTCATATCTCGGTCATTTGAAGTGTTAGAACATCATTTATGGATAGACTGTAATAGGCAGCGCCCCCTATGTATAAGCACTTTCAAAAATATTTAATACAAACTGATCATACAGTATTCAAAGTTAAGTAACGAAACGCACGATCACCATTTAGATGGGTGACCGAAAATCTACGTTCACACACCACTATCCTGGTACCTCGGAGAGTACTTCAAACCGTCGGTACCCTGGGGTGCGCCTACCTTAAACAGTGGCAGACGAGTGCGGAATATCCTGCGGGTATCTCTGTAAACAATTCCCATACGCACTTTTTTTTAGAGTTGCGACGATATCGTGTCCCTAGATATTTTAAACGCCTCATTTCGGATTTTCAAATTAGTTTGTGTGTCAACGGATATCGACTGCAGTCATTGGGGCGGTAATTTGTTAAGTTGAAATCCATTTTTAAAATAATTCCACTTCACTGTGTACCACTATTATATGTAGTAATAACATCGCACAACAAAGACGCTATATGATGTGTTGTAGCGCCAGGTTGTCACGTGAGAAGCCCGTTTCGATTCCCGGGAGGGAATAATTGTTTTAAATTTCTTTTAGAGAGAATTACGTTCCACGCAACTATCGACACTAAAGCTTTTATTAAGAAAACTAATTTTTACAAGCAGAGTCTAAAAATTGATTTATCGCTATAAGCGAACAGTACAATACAGTAAACAATGCAAATCCAAACATTTATTTGATAAACTCTGGTTATAACCGGGATCTCATTCAAGCGAGTTTTAAGTGCGTTGGTTTAGAGTGTAGCAAAAAACAATTTTACAAGCAATGAGAAGTATATGGTCGGCACGAACTCACAATAGACAAAGTAAAATACAAAAACACAATTAAAAAAAAAATACAATACAGATAAAAAATCTTAATACCAAATGGAACTGAATGCCATTTTTTTAAATTATTTGGGAAAACACGTTATGGAAACTAAAACTAAAAAAACCATTTAAAGCACGGCCCCGTAAAATATGTCACAATAATGAAAATGTATGTCGAATACATTGAAAACTGTATTTTGAAGTAATTAGATATATTTCCAGGAATTTCTGAGCAATTTGGGATACTTCACGCACTTTAGAAATCATAAGTTTCAGCAAATGAAACACCAGAAATTTTCTTAAGTTACGTAACTACTAGAAAATCCTTTCTGACGGTCATTAATTTTCTTATATTTTCACTTTTAATACCCTACCAGCAAATAATTTGTAATTTTGTAATACCTATATCGCTACAAATTTTAAACTTTGGAAAACCCCTTATCACTACAATATTTCGAACATCTAAATATGTATTTCGTCAACTAAGCTAAACCAAAGTAACTTGGCTGAGCAAAACCTTTGTAGGTAAGTCCTATTCCAATCAACAATTGAAGTGCAATGATAGTGGTGGTAAAGGGATTTCCAAAGTCTATTTACTTACTCTCCAATCAATCGTCTTTCAGATTAGTTAGTAATTCCAGTTAGTGACATTTTGTTAAGAATATTAAAACATAATTTTTAATATTTCATCAGTAAATTTCCAAACTATTCCTGCAAACAACAAACTTTTCTCGTTTAGCTCTCTCCATTCTTGCGGGCTTTTATTAAAATGTGAATTAGTAGCTTGTATTTATCTAGCATAGTTCTCTAATTACAAAGCATAGTAATTAAATATTCCAACTGGCTACGTTTTACCCAAGTACATTAAAGGTTGCCTAAATAAATACGACATTCTGGAACCGCACCCGCTGCGAACCCCTTTAACTTTGAGGTAGCAAATAAATGACCACCGCAACTATCTAGGGACTAGTAGATTCGAGGATTCCTGGACATCGGCGTCCGCCTCTTGGAATTTTGCTATACGAGGATATGTCATCAATTATTGTTCCTAACAGAGAAGGCATTGACTGACAAATGGATGTTTTATTTCCTAGTTATTAACATTAATATTTGCCAAGTTGCAGGTGCCTTTCTTCTTGATTATAAAGTTATACATTTAATATTACTGTGGAGCTGGTGATATTATTGAAATGGAAAAACTCGAGACAAGGGCTACGATAAAATTACCTTAAAAGAAGGGTTTATCAAGGCAAGAAATTTATAATGACATCCGGAGTGTTGGGTGATTCCACCCCTTTATATCAAGTAATTAAGATTTGATGCTCGGATTTCATGCACTAGCTGCTGGACCACCACATTAAAGAAAATATTGATTTGGTCCATAATATGGTACTGACTGATCGGAGAAGTACGGTCAAATATATTGTTGAGACGTGGCTTCACTGAGAAAATTTTGTACAAGAAATTGCAGCTAAAGAAATCTGGACATGATGGATTCCAAAGATATTGTCGCCTGATCAGAAGCGGGCCACGTTTCTTACTGCTGCGAGCAATTTGAGATTAATGGACACTGATTTGGATGGATTTTTGAAAAGATTTGTAACTGTAGATAAAACCTGGGTTCATCACTTTCATCCAGAGTTGAAACGGCAGAGAATGAAATGGCGGCATCGTGGTTCCCCGCCCTACGAAAATTCCGTGTGACTTCATCGGCCGGAAATATAATGGCAACAGTGTTTTGGGATTCCGATGGAGTTCTTCTTGTTGATTATTTATTACGTGGTCACACAACGGAAGACTATTACACAAAACGCCTACCAAAAGTTCGTGAGACTATAAAGCAAAAAAGGCGTGAAAAATTGAAATGCGGCGTTCTATTCCACCAAGACAACGCTCCCGATCACAAGAGCTGTGTTTTTATGGTAAAAGAGTTTTTTCTAAGGCGTTTAAGATCTGCATCATCGTTATACAAGCGTATTAACCTTTTAGGGGATTATGTTGAGAAATAAAGTTATTTCAAACGTCTACGTCATTTGCTTCTATATCAAGGACAATAAATGATGAAACACCCTCGTAGCTAGGATAGGTACGTACGTTCAAAACAGAAATGAGAGCAGGTTAGTTAGAAGGACGAGAAACTCTTCATATGCACGGTGCGTCCTCCACAACGTCACGTGTGTACTAATGACTTGCGGCTCGTGCTTACAAAGATAATGTACGATCCACAGCACTTGCATTCCAAATACCACAACTGTAGGATTCACTTAAATACTTGAAATTTCATTATACTAATTACTCTTGAACGTACCGTCTGCGTTTTAAAGATAATCACTTACGAAAGGAAAATTAATGCAGATGTTTGATTGGACTCAATCTTCGCATTAACATTTTTATTAAGTACTTGAAATATAGTTGCTTAATAGATTTATCATCAAAGTCGGTGAGCTCTGTAACTAAGTAAGTAGCAAATACTACCGGCCAACCATTTGTAACAGAAATATTGACTGTTCCGACAGTAAATAAGCACATCATGATTAATTGTCGTACACAAAGTTAGTTTATCAACAAGAACGTTCTGTGGCAGAGCGACTTAATCAGTGGCAAATTAATTAATAAAGTGGACATGCCCTCAATTTTCGTTTAGAGATGACAAATATGCAAAGCAGTTAGAATACAGTTTATAGTTAACACATTAGAAACTACAAGTTATCTTGCTCTTGTTGCAACACCCGTTGAAAAGCCGTAAATGTTGTAGAACGTAGGAAGAAGTCTTCCTAAAAATATGCATTTACCAACACCTGGTTTGTGAGTGTTGTTCTAACGGAGGTAATAAATTAAATGGACGTTTTATGTGAGCACGTTTATTTAAGAAATACATTTTGAAAAATTAATTTTGCTAATTTTCAATAAATCTTTCTGGTCAAGTGCTGTAACAACCCATAGTAAAAATTCTATTAGACACGCATTTCATCGTTTTCCTTTAAATGTTTAAACATGATGTTTCACATCAATCAATTGATATCATAACACCACTTCAAGGCTCATAGTCTGTAAATCGAATATGCCTATAGTTCAATATTTCTGCATAAGTCTTCAAAATCAGAAGTATACATTTTGAAAAGCAATACTTCAAAATAAATGCTTACTACACTACCACTACTTAATTTTCTGCTGATATTTTTTTGTTAGCCCGCAGCATCCTATTGTTGCTCAAGGGCCTCCTCCATACAGGGCGTTATTGATCAGCTCTGCGATAGTGGCCAATCCTCCTGATATAACCGACATTTAATTAATTGAAAAATTAAAACATTAACGTTAGCAGAGCAACAATAAATTTTTTGTTATCGATAGCAAGGGTATATTAATCCTAAAAACGAACATTAACTTTCTGTGTAATTGCATAAAAGTTACTGTAAGTTGTATTAATTATTCAGCATTCCAGGTTGACTGTTTTAACGAAAAATTGCTTTACACATACGAGGGCAACCTTTAAAGTTTTTACAAACGAGCGCTAGGTGGCGCTATTGAGATATGTCATTGCTATTTTCGTAAAATTTGACATTTGTTATTGTGAAAACAGTGGCAGTTTTGAAATTGACGGAGTAGTTTGTTTACATTAAGCGTTTAAAAAAGCAATTATGTGAAAAAATGGAAATTACACGTGAAGGTTTTCGTTGGATGATTTTTTAACTCAACAGCAATACATAGAATGGCTTCGTTCAACTTTTGTTAATGCGTCCGTCGCTGATGAATTTCATGAAGATCGACGAAAATCGGTTGTTATTCCAAAAAACATCGATGCTGTGCGCAACATGATTGAAGCAGATAGGCATGTGACTTACAGTGAGATAGAGGCATGCTTAGGCATATCGAAGACTGCAGTACATTCGATTTTGCATGAACATTTAGCTATGAAAAAGATCTGTTCCCAATGGATTCCGCATAATTTGACCTAAGCTCAAGAAAAAGGCTGGAGTTAATTGGTGTAAGGAATTGCTCAAAAAATTCGACGGAGGAACTGCAAAATCCGTATACAACATCATAACCACTGACGGAACTTGGATGTATTTGTATGAATCGGAAACTAAGCAACAATCCACTGTTTGGGTGTTCCAAGATGAACCGAACCCCACAAAAATTGTTCGTTCACGAAGCACTTCCAAGAAAATGATCGCTTGTTTCTTCGGTTGTACGGGACATGTCGCAACCATTCCTTTAGACTTAGAGGATCGAAGAATTTGTTTGCCAGAAGTCATCGACGAAATCAGGAAAAACAATTGAAAACGTCGCATCATTCTCGATCATGACAATGCCAGCTCTCACACAGCACGTCAAATAATTGATTATTTGAAGGAGAAAAACATGGAATTAATGTCTCATTGTCCGTATTCACCTAATTTATCGCCTAATGACTTCTTTGTGTGCCAAACAAAAACTGCGTGGACGACGATTTTCATCAACGCAAGAAAGTTTATAAATCTTAAAGGCGAATATTCTGAAAAGCAATAAAACAGCGTGTTCCAAAAAAAATTTTCTCTCCTAGTTTTTGTAAAAACTTAAAAGACTCTCCTCGTATATCCTTTATAAAACGTATTCAGATTAAATCGCTTAAATCGAGCTTGGGTATACCTAGATCACGAATATAACGAGCGTTTACGAAGTAAATGATTTGGATTCGAATTGGTTACTGCGGTGTATTTCCCTGAGATGACAACCAACAATTGTAATATTTTTAGCATTTTTAGCATTACTAGCATGTGCGACCACAAAATATTATCTCCAAACAAACTTTACTTAAAAGTTGCTTTTAAGGCTTGTCATTAAGGAACAGAAGAGTGTTTGGAATCTTTCTGGTATGGTTATTCAAGATATAAAATTTCATATGTGATTTATGCTGACACACAAACGGTTTTACTACTGCACTTTCAATAAGCCTTAAATTTCTTATGTTTTTCTGGAATTTAACATGTTGATTCGGTTTCCCTAATATTACGTCTACTGGATATAACGAGCAATTCATTGCCGTTCCAAAGGTCACATTAGACGCCGATTGTGCCACCATGTTCCATACTAAAAGATAATGTATAGGTATACAGAGTGATTCTAAACATGTGCACAAAACTTTAACCACGTATTTAACCCCTAAATCACCAAGTAAATTTTTTCCAATTCGGCATCGATACAGATATAGTGGGCTTCACATTTTGTTACATTCATTCACTAAAAGGTAAATATCATTTTCGTTTAAAATTAAAAAAATATTAGATGATGTAGGGGTTGTATAACCTCAGCTATACGTGGGTATAGATTATCTCTCAGGCCTCCAAATCGCATATCTTCTTGTTCTTGTTTATTCAATTCTTCTTTGGATCATCTCTTTTCCAACGTTCTTTTTGACCGTCGATGATTATCCATAAGTCTCATGTGCCTATATCATTTCAATCTTCGTGTTTGCATTTCTTCTATCGCTGTTTTTTTGATCCGCTTCCTTCGTTTAACTTCCCCATCTTCCCGCAGCTTCTTCGTAAAAAGTCTATCTGAACTGCGTCCAATGTTTTCCAGTTCTTTTTTTGTTATTTACAAAGTTTCGGCCCCATACAACAAAGAATGCTTTGTATTATTATATCGAACATTCTACTTTTGGTTTGATTTCCAATATCTTTGGACCATAGCAGGAAGTTTAACTTTTGTATCGGTTGTTTAGAGTGTCTGGCCGTAGATGTTATTTCTTGCGTACTGTACTTGTTTGGATGTAATAACTCTAAGTATAGCTGATAACTCAAGAATAGCAAGCAATAAGAAAGAAATAACTCCAAGTGAAGTCCCTATTCAAGACCCTTTTATATATTATACTCATCGAGGTATGATACAGAATATACTTTATTATTATTTTTTGTAAGTCTCAACAAAATACGCAATTTATTACTATATTTTTATCAAACATGCCTTCATCAAAGATCTGTGGTAGCTATTATACCACTCCTTTTTATCTTCTTCTCGTTCCACGACCAATTTTTTTTTTCAGAAACAACATTCCCGCTTTTCTGAGTACATTTTTATTCTTAACATAAATGGGAAAGCATTCACATTATCGCTGAAATTCTTTTGAGGTAACGCGCTTATAGATTCGTGTGTGTACTAGTCAAACCTACTTTTTTTGTGTTGACATTCGCAAAGGAGAAATTGATTTATGGTTTTGAATAAGTAATATATTAATTTCTTCTGTACGATAACCTACTTTACTATATTTATCAACTTGTGTTTTACTGTACATATAAGTACGGCTTGGCACTTCGCAGGTTTATATTGATTTTCGCTGAAAGCAGAGTCGTGTAGTCAAACTAAGAAATTTCATAATTCAGACAATACACATGGCAACGGTATATCAGACACATATCTCACAATATAAAAGTTTGTGCTTCTCAGCTACGATAAAATTTTAAAGTTGTTAGGTTTAATATAAGCCGGAGAACTTGGGTCCCTTCTGGGGCTTCCTCCCTCGACGTTTGTATCCTCGTTGTAGTGAAGGACACGCTATTTTAAAATTACTGTTATGTATTTGATGTATTTGATAGATTTAGATCTTGCTGCATTATAATTGCGACAGTCGCCCTGACTTTCTACTAACAGCATGGAGAACTAAATTACAAATTTTTATAAAGCGAATAAAATGTTCTTCGAAAGACACTTTAAAATATCGTGAACTCGACTATACTATTCATCCATTCCTGAACGTATGCAAACCTACCCCAATTTTTACATGTTATTGCCTTTCGAAAACAGTCCTTTCCTGCTGTATTTTTATTAAGATTTAGACACATTTTCCGTGGCCTTCCAACGCTTCTTTTATGCTTTTTTAGAAGTCCAGTGTATATTGATATGGTTTGGTTCTTACCTACAATATTCGCTGTATTATATTGGGGACTTTTAGGTTTCTACGAATTATACATTATAAAAGAAATTAATACTCTTTCCCTAATTATTGCCAACTTTAGTGAAAGTCGACATTACAGAAATATGGTCTTTTAAAATTCATGGATAGAAATGGAATAGATAAATATTTTATAAAACGCGTAAAGGAACTTTATCAAGAAACTGCAAATATAGTAAAAGTCTACGCAAAGGCTACATAAAGATTTTGGACAGAAAAAAGACTAAGACAAGGATGCCCACTGAGTAAAACTCTGTTCCTGACATCTATCTCAGAGTCAGAGGACAAGCTAAAAAATTGTTAGCGGGAGGATTAGTGGTAGAGAGGAAGAATATTGGGTACCAAGCATAGTGTTAGTAGCAAATGAGGTAGAAATGAAAGACATGAACGCACGGTTTCAACGAAAAAGTAAAAGAGATAATATATCTACGATACAGATTCCAAAGAAATAATGGACCAGAACAATATTTAAGAGAGACGCTAGGTACAGCTATGTAAACGATGGAGCAAATATGGAGTATGGAGAGGAGAAAACTTAGAGAAAATTTCAAAAAAAAAGGGTAATGCTGATCGATACAATAATAAAAAGTAGAATCATGTATGTAACAGCAATATGGGATAGGGAAACGAGGGAAGAGGTAGAAAAATTGCAGGCGAAGTATTTAAAATGACTACTGGAATATGACATAAACACGCCAACATACGTAGTACTAGAGGAAACAAAGGAAGCAAATAAAGAATAGAAGCGGGAGACAAGACAGTAAAATATGAAGAGAAACGACAGAAAATGTAATACTAGCGGAGTTTCTTTTAGGCTTTACACCCCATAAAGGGGTTTGGCCTGTAAGGCGAAAGATCAGAGTTCATGGATACGGGAGCTCTGATCCTTGCTCTCGCATCCGGTTGCCGCGCGCCGGATTCAAGATGATGTGGCGAGTATCACACATTAGCGACCGCGTTATTACCCCTTGTTCTATCGAACGCAGGTACCCAATTATTTAAAGCACTTGGGTAAGCCGCTCGCAAGGCATCGAGTTGGGGGGTTTTAACTCCCGATCTTCCGCACCGGAGACCAGTGCTCTAACCACTGGACCAAACTAGGAAAAGAAACGAAGAGAGTACTACTGAAAAAATGGTTATTCCACATAGGAGTTAAAAAGACGAAGTCAAGAACAGCAACACATAAGAGGTGATCTCAGGATCTCAGAAGATATAAAGAAATACATGAACAATATAACCGTATTAACAAGCATATAAGTAAATAACATTAGAATGATCTGAATATTAAAAAAAAAGCGAAGAGAAAAGGCAACTAAAATAATATCAAGATTTAGGTGTGGAATCGAAGAAAATGTGGAAAAATTATGAAGAGAAAGTGTGCGGTGGCGGTGAAGCGGTAGCAACAATAGAACATTTAGCGTACCAATGCTACAAAATACAAAATATAAATGCAAGAAAAAGAGTGGAAGGGGTTTTAAGTGAGCGCGGTAAAGACATAGGAGGATGGCAAAATTACATAGAAAGCGAAAAAAATGAAAATACTTATTTATGATAAAAGTGACATTTTATTTTGTGAGAAGGGAATCCCTTTGAACAAAATAAAATCACTTTTAGCACATATATCATACACTATTGTTTCTACAAACACCATTAAAAGTACAAATCAATGTATTTCTTACGTTATTGAATTTATAAAATATCGTTTTAAAACCCAATTATTCATGAAGTTTATTGTTGCTAAGGTAATGAAAATTCGATCGTTTGTTGACAAGGAACTTCAAATCTCGTGACAGTACCGAAGAAAATTTTTTGTTTGCAAGTAAAACACTATCCACCTCAGATTACTTCTTCTAACTGCAGTTTCTCTAACTGTAGGTACATTTAATTAAGTAAATAAATATTCCTTTGATTCAAAATTTATTAATTTTTTTATAATATCGCACCAGTGTTAATAGTAAATCACGTCATTTACTTTTAGCACTAGTGCTAAAAGTAAATTACTTTTAGCACCAGTGCCATAAAATGACATTTTAGACACTGACAGCATGCGTTAAATTAAACTTTTACTGACGTTTGTAGAAAAACTATTTTAAACCCCGTAAAAATTCTAGAAGAAATACGTTAGGTATATATTTGCAAACTGTTACAGCGACCGAAAAAAGGACTGAGAGTTGATCAAGAATAGACGGAAAAACAACTAGTTTTATGACAAAAGAATTTTTCGCAAGTACCACTATATCCTTTTTATTGGGCACTGAAAGCGTAAACTTTTAATATCAAGCCTTACAGTTATTTTATTCAACTATCTCCAGAATTTAGAAATATCGTTCGTAAACATACAACAGTTTAGAAACAGTTTCAGCTGCTTATGAGCAAAGTTGTAACAAATGAAGTCTTTCGTTTCTTATTAAGTGTTTGGGTATAGCAATTTGCTCGGTTCCACAGCTGTCGTTATATTCATACTATTACATAAGAGATATTTACACTGTACACATATTATGCAACTATCAACAAGTAATCTAAAGTAGAATCCAAGATGTTTATAATATAAACCGAAATTAAGCAAAAAGAGTAAATTTAACAAACACTTGACACGAATTACCGTCATTAAATAAACAGAACATAAATTTTAAGCAAAATCAATTAAGTATCAAACTACACCACAACCTCGAAGTTGAAGAACTGAAAAACACATAATAGACTTTAACTAGCAATCTTCAATTAATTATGATTTTTCAAAGGCAAGGATACCGAACAGTAGCTTGAATTGATTGATGATTTTGCTATTACAACAAAAAAAAATCAATTTGCGACAGTAAATTTAATTTCATTATCCAAAGTAGTAACAGTAAAATGTATTCCAGTTTCGGCTGCAAAACGAAAACATGAACAATAAAGCAGCAGATCATACACAACCTTGACTACGAACCAAAGCAGCCCGGTCATTCTAGGCTCACGCCGCAGCCCTCGCCCTTCGGCATTACAAAGCAAATTCGGATACGCTACTCCTGAAGCTGATTCCATTCTGACGGTTAAGCAACCTAGTTTGTGACTTGAGAAACTTCCAGCAATCCCTAATCCAAACGTTGTAAGTGCCTGGAACTTGGAAACAATCCAAAAACAAAACATAACTACTCGCACAGAATCCTCCACTTCCGGAAAATCTGCGTAACACTTCAATCATGGTTTCATGCCTTTCACAACAGAGTAAACAAAGATTACTTATTTTGTGTATTTGTAAAGATAATATTTAGTTCTGATGTTCCAATTAATATCTGTTAGCAGTTATTTTTTTTCTATTTGCAAATTAACATTTACAATGATATTATTAACAACTAAATACGCATGAAAGTTAAGAAACTGACATGCTCTAACGTCTAACCAACTTGTAGCTGGGCTTCAGTTTACCGCAATTACTCTTGTGGTCATACTAACCGAGTATAATTAACACCACGAGATAACATAAACGTAAACATAAAGCTTTGAAATCAATTATTAAATATAATCGCAATCTGTCATACTTAACACGAAACAGACAAATTCCTAACAAGTTTGTCAATTAGCTGTGTGTTAAAGAAGATTAGTCATTAGTAGACAACTTCAAGATAAAAAAAATGTTTCATGATCTTTCTTAGAAAACATCAATTTAACTTGAATTAAACCCAAGGAGTTTTTATAGATCCAAAGTTAGTACTACGACCTGCAGTAACGTATGTGCTGTGCGTGACTTCCTAACGTTTCATATTTAAAATGTGGGTTATTCTCGCTATGGAACCAAGATTTTACTTTAAGAGAAAGAAAATAATGGATCATAAATTCGCATAAACATTCATACTGTGTAGTTTGCACCAGAATTGCCTTTAGTTCCAAGTAGGCTGGAAAATTAGTTCTCCGAATAACGACAATAGCCCAAAAATTAATAAAATTAAGTCTTGGGCAGTTTCATTTTCCCTTTCGTTGTTAAGAGCATTACAGCCTGGATTATAACTTTGCCGACTTTTATTGGACTAGAATGTCCCTAACACCCACACGTTATGGTATTTTTACAAATTAGTTTCGGTCCCTGTCCGGAATTATCAAACACAATTAAAGCCAAACAACAGAAAAGCTTGGAAAGCAATTCAAGTTTGCGACAGAGTTCCCATCCCATTATTAAATGGTTGTTGGATTCGTGTACAATACAATAATTTGTTTTAAAGCATGCGGTGAATCACGCTTGCAAACCAATTACGAAATAACAACGCCCAACCAACAACCACACAGTCAGGTTCCCTGTACTTTCTCTATAAAGTGAGTTTAAAACAAATACGCCTTGAAAGTCAACAATTAATCAATGGTTTATCACGGTGCACAGGTGTGCATTCGCAAACGAAATACGTGACACTTCGTGAGCCTTCAATTTTAAAACAATGTTTTAGATCGTGTAAGAAAGTAATCCTGATTAATATACAGTGTGAATGATTTAACATGCTCAAATAGATATCGTCTGTGTTATAAGAGAGGCGGGCGTCGGCTAGAGGTTAGCGCGTTAGACTTCTACGCTGAAGATCCTGGGTTCAATTTCCAGTACCGGAACATAGGATTTTTAACGATCGTTCTCCCTCGCAAGGCAATGGCAAACTAGCGAGGTATTCTGCCTAGTAAATCTTCTCAGGAGTAGAAGTATTTACACTTCCCGTGGTTCAGAGCCCACGTTCAGCTGTAGGTCCTCTGTCTGTGGCACTCTAAACGCGCAACACAGGCATACGAGAGAAGATCGCTACGTCTCGTAAGAGATAAAGTACTTAAGAAGAAGTGATAAAGGAAAAAATGGAAACTTGGTAATACAATATTTGAGAAAAAACACGTGTATATCTATTTAAAAAATGAAAGCCAACACGTTTATTATTTCAATTATATATTTTTTCCTTCTTTCATTGCAACTCGGTTATTAAGAGCCCCAAGGACCTGCAAGTGTTTACTCGTTATTCATAATTTATTGAACGTAATATCTGGGAAGTTTACTAATACAGATAAATTGGCTTAAGTGAACTAACTCACTACTACGAGTACAAGTAAATGTTTGGATTACCATTGTTTATGGTATTCTATTCCCCACTTAAAGCGATTGCCTATCCTGGAAACAACAAACATTTATAGAGTGTGTGACTGGGAAAGTACAGTGAAACTCAGATACAATCACATTGAAGGCACTTCTGCAAATTTTTTCGTTATAACCGAGTTATCGCTATATCAGCATTATGAATCTAATTCTTGTTTATTGTTAAAACATCTGAAAGATTAAGCATTTAATTCAAAACTTAATTACGTACATAAATGTTATTATAAAGTAACAACCCAATTCGTTAATTAATACTCAATACTCAATATTTACAGGTTCGCCAAAATTTGTAATTATTCTTTGTTCCACTAAGCGCTTCCAATAAAGTGTTTCCAAGGTTTTCTTTACAGTGCCGATTCTGTCAAAACACTCCCTGTAGGCTATAGTTAGAAATTACAAAAATCGTTCTAATAATCTGGCAGCATCTATAGCTTCATTTAACTTTGGAGGTGAAATTTCCTTATCTTCTATAGTTCGTACGATGAACATTTTTCAGTTTCGGATTAGCGCTTTATTTGCGTACCACAAACTGAACGCATTTCAATCTTTAGTTGCTCGCAGATTCATATTTCCGACAAAAACATATGTCGTAGTGACATCTGCGAAAGAAACAACACCAACACTGTACGTGAGACGTATTCTGTCGGCTGACACGTTTAGTAGAAAGAAACAGAGATACTTGAGGAATGTTGCGCTTTGGCATCCAAAGGTCACTCTTAAATCTGTTTCCAACAGTATTTAAAATGTTTTGGAGGTTTATATGTCAATATTTTATTTTTTATAAGTTACCTTGTTGTTTATTGCAGAAATTTATTTTATACACTTTGGGAACCTTTGTTTTTGTTGGGAAATAGTTCTGTAGATATCCCGGTTTATTTGGGTTTGTGGAAATTGGTATTAAGAGGTTGAAGATAAGTTAGTAACATTTTTGTTATACAGCCATTAAAAGGTAATTACAGTTACTGGAATGTATTCTTGAAAACGATTGTACTGAGCCAATTCAACATTGAATGGTCGTTGGTGTTTAGCTATTGTAAGAAGAAAACGCCGTTAGAAATGTCCGGAAATTTTTTGAATGCGCCGTGTCAAAACTTTGTGTTACATCTATTCGATTATTTTACGTGCGAAAAAGACAATTTTTGGCCCATTACGCGACGTTGTAGCGGTTCGGGAACGAGTTGCAAATGCATTAAAAATAAGTTTACCCACCATACGGAAAATCGTGCAGCAAAGGAAAGACAACCTTCCATTAATAAAAAAAAGTGCACAGCTCCAGGAAAAAGTTAAAAACTGAAGATATGCTCGAAACATTAAGAATGACAGTTAGAGATGTAGTGTACAGAATTTACGTTGAAAAAGTCATTGTATATTTTACTCATACTGTTTACGCCTGTTTTACCATTTACCATTTTCAAGAACACATTCCAGTAACTGTAATTACAAGGTTCCCGAAGTGTATAAAATAAATTTCAGCAATAAACAACATTGTAAATAAAAACTCTTAGTTACTTTAGAAAATAAAATATTGTCATATAAACCTCCAAAACATTTTAAATACCGCTGGAAACAGATTTAAGTAGTGACGTTTGGATGCATAGCGCGACATTCTTCAAGTATCTCTGTTTCTTTCTATAAACATGTCACACGTGACGTACAGTGTTGGTGTTGTTTCGTTCGCAGATGTCACTACGACATACGTCTTTATCGGAAGTATGAATCCGGGAGCAATTAACAAAGACAGAAATGCGTTCAGTTTGTGGTAGGCAAATAAAGCTCTAATTCGAAACTGAAAAATGCTCATCGTAAAAACTATAGCTGTTCTTCTTCGCAATCCTCGTCGTTAACCGGATTTTTAACAATTTCTGCAATTTAGCGATCATCTAACAATTGTGACAATGTCATTATCAACGGAAACGTATTCATCGAATGACACAATTGAACTTACCATTAGTAGTACATCCTTAAACTCTGCAAGTGCAGTAGCCGATATACGTGATTAAATGCTATCAAATGAAGGCCACAAAAAAGCATTGATTACTCCTAATTAAAACTGTACGTGCTATGTTGCAGAGCTAAAAATGGTCAACAAATTTAACATTATGAACATATTGTTGTTATAAACTAGTTGGATGATAGGAATCATTTTAAAATTCTGTTTTTATATCCGAGTTGTCGTTATAAACATTGTCGCTATAACCGAGTTAAACTATCATAGCGTCTTATGGAATGCCGTAGGGACTTGTCAAAATATGGCGTTATAACCAAGACGTGCAGTAACCGATGTCGCTATATCCGACTTCCACTGTATTTATATTTGCCTGAAAACATCTAATAAAGATTGTAGCACAAATAAGAAACATATTGAGGAATTTTTCTAGGATAGATTTGCAGCCGTGTTGTGAATTTTATTCCAATCCATACAGAAAAGATTTAACAGTGTACTTTAGATACTCCTGAAACGTATGACGTTTTTCTCGAATTGAAACTATTGCAGATTTTTTTTATAACATTATAGTAGTGACGAAGTGTTTAGTTCTATAAAATATTCTCAGACGCAATCTTGAGGACAGACGTACAAATACATATCTACGATTTACTATAACAAAGCTGCTAAAAGATTAACTAGTATGCGTGGGAATTTTTATATATAGATTTGCATTTATTTTATGGTATAAAGTGGTTATTTAAAGATTTTGAACATACTTTGATAATACAAAGGCATTGCTGATAAGAAGGATGGTTATTTTAAATTTTAGCACCGTGATTATATTACGTTTACCGGATATAACAAGCAAATATTTGCAGTACCAAAGATCCGTTATAACCGAGTTGAACTGTACTTAATATGCCAAGTTTGTTATTAGCACAAATACACATTCACCTATAAAATAAAATCTTAAAATAGCCACGATACTGTAAGAACCAAATATGTACTTACATATATAGATTTATGTGTATGGTAATCATTTCTCGTACCACTGCTGGACACCGGCCTCTTCTTTGGCATGTGCTTCTCCTTAGCGGTAATACCATAGGAGATCTACAGTTTAATGAATCCGAACGATAGAAATTACATTGAAGGTTTTAGGCATAAGGTTGCCAACCGAGTTAGGAAATTGTATATTGTAGGTTGCAGGATCCACACCGGAATAGACCTTTAGATGTAACATTACTTGTTAATTATGGTACTTTCGATAAACACATCCTGAATTGTTGTTTGTTTTTATGCTTAAATCCCTAAAATTGCATCTAAAAACATTTGATAGACTAAATTTTGCTTCACTACTTGAACTTGATTTTAAAAACTACGCCAATCGTTGCAATTCCACAAAAACGGGTCAAATGTATTTATTAATAATTTAAAATGCATTAATAAAACCTTTTTGGCGCGCAGAAAGAAATAAGTAAATACCAAGGCAAATTAAAACAACCACTCCAAAAAGTTCAAACATCTGCTTACTTAAATATCAATTCTTAACAGATGTTTGTGATAACATTTTCTTGGAAATAACTACCTACTATTGAAGTTCCAAAAACGAATACGATAAAAATATTTTATTGTTTGCTGGTCGCTTCCAGGATCGCTTAAGCTATATACTACAATGAATAATGCGAAATCAAACATTTACTTCGTGTACGCTCGTTATATCCGATATCTCGTTGCGCCTGAGCTTCTCATAAATGAGTAAGATTGTATTTTGATAATACATTACATGTTCATGAATTAAAATATCCTAAGGTTGGTTGACAAATAAAGACCATACAAATGTTTTAATACACTTGATTTCTACTATACTATACTCACTGTTTTAAGTAAGATACTCACACAACGAAACGATATCGTGAGTATTCCATTCACCTGTAATTTTTCAAAGATGGACCAATAAGAATGCGTGATTTTCCTTAGTTACAACATATTACGAAAGCTGTTTGAGTTAAATTCGCAAAAGTAGGGTGGGGGAGTAATCTCAAAACATTATGGCTGCCCGAGTTAGGAAATAAGTTTTTATAAATGTTTAAAATTATTTGCTGCGCTTCGGGAAGAAGTTGGCGTGCTGCACTTAAATTTATATTTTCACTTTCACTATTACTATTTACAACATCTATGTCTTCGTCGGTATCACTGCTTGCAATTTCCATAATTTGATTATTATCGTCGCTTTCGAAAGGTCTCCAGAAAGCCATGATGTAACTACGATTGGACGAAATTACTACTGAATTTACACAGAACAATACCAAATTAGAATTCGAAAACAAATGATTCATATTGCAAGACAAATTTAACATGATTACCTACATCGTTAGTGGACAACAGCACTCATTATAATATTAAGATATTTAACAATATACAGGAAATAGATGGTCGGTCCTTCGGTAATTTTAATTTAATCTTATATATCTATAATCGAATATATATTATAAAATGTAATATTTTACAATATATATTCATTTTTAATAAAAAGTTGCATCACCAGATTTTACTGCCATTGGCAAGAAAGTTAAATGCGGCAATGACCATAGACCAACAAGCACCAACGCTATTGTTCAGAGATTGATTTCTACCTGCGGACTGGTAATCGCATTTGAGTACCGATTTCAATATTCGCTACTGAAAGTTTGGTCGTACTTTACCACAAGAATGTTATGCGGCATTGCACATTACCGACTATACAACTTGCTAACGCGAAAACACAATACAACTGGTGTCCCACGTCACAAGAGGGTTTATAAATACTATTACTCTTATTAAGTTTAAATATATAATTTTGTAAACAAAAGTTGTGTCATTAAAACGGTACATTGTGTGGAATAGTATATTAAAACATGAGTTACAGAAGGCAACATATTCAAGCACGAATCCGAAATTCGGACACGAGCCGCGTAGCGGCGAGTTTCCGAACGGAGGAGTGCTTGAATGGCTTTCTGTAACGAGTTTTTTATACTATTTTCTGTTTCGGCTTCCATTTACATTATTTATTTAAATTTTTTTATAAAAATAGTTGACAATTTCTAGGAAACTTTTGGTAGAATATAGTTAGGTTGGCAGCAATTATTTGTGTTTGTCAGTTGTGGGAATTCGACGTTTCACAGTTTATTTAACACGAAATCGACATAATAGTTTAATGCAAAATATATCAATTTAAATTCCGCAGCCCGCGATAATACTCAAATCTGATAAAGTCTTTCAGCAAGGAACATACAC
>JABXWE010002852.1:0-37151 GCA_014611495.1 Limonius californicus | reverse complement strand
TTTAATTAGTAGGCCGACATTATATGAAGCATTTTGACAAATGTCGAAAAACAAATTTTCTACTTTTCATCACAATACCATGGCCTTGCACTGTTGTCAAATGTAGTATTTACGAAATTTATCATTTTTAACAGTACTTCCAGAAGAGCAGCTAGAGCGTCAACGCAATATTAATCTTTACATAATCAAGTGGCAGTCAGTCACTTATCGGCAGATACGTGCAACATTAAAGTTCTCGTTATTGTTTCCATGAAATTATGTTTTAAAAATACGAACTTTAACACTCTCGTACAAGAAAACTAAGCTCCAAATACCTACTTTTTTTTGAAGATTTGTATTAAGCATTCATAAAGGAAAAATTCTACCTGAAGCTTTTAAGGCATTTAAAGGACACCCTGTATATATATATATATATATCGTGGTGGTAAGGGGTTATCAAAGTTTATTCAGGAAAAGTATGATAATACCATCAACATGCGTTTTCAATCCCGTAAAATATGCCCTTAAAATTCTACGCGTATATTTATAAATAATATGTTGTATCGGTGAACCATTACAAACTAGGATGCGTACCATAAAAAATTTAAATTAGTATAAATGTTTCTACGTCTGTCATTCAAGAAAGTGGTTTGAAAACCCCCATCCTGCGTATTTTATCTTAAGATGTAGTTATCATAACCCATAATTTCGAACTTGGTATTAATGGTATTTTCCCCATGTATTCAGGAAAAGCATTTTAATACTATGATTATGACAATTTAGCCTTTAAAATTGATTATACCCCTCTAAAGAGGTAATATTTATATAAATAATATTTTTCGCACACTAATCAGCGAAATTGTATTAAGAACATAATGCGTAGTTTTATCCTTAAATCGTACCGTCGAATCCTGAAATGCTCTATATGTTATTTACCGAATGCTACTGGGTACCATGCTGTAAATACTTTCCACATGTGTAATAACTGTTTTTGCATCTCTCGTGGTTCATATATAATAATTTAAAGAAATTGTTAAGTAGCTTGTGGGTCTTAGAGTTTAGCTGTAGATTGTTTTAAATTAATCGTGTTGAATACCCTATTGACGAACTGAGGCAGGGGTGTACGTCAGACTACAAGCATAACGATGTTTAGTAAATGTATTCTTCCTGAGAAAGAACGATGTTCAAGTGTTTTAAGAAATCGATCACTGACCATAAAAGAAAAGCATTAAATATGTAGCAAGAATACAAATAGCCTTAAATTGTTGTTATAAAAGGAAGCGTAGTCAAACACAAGATTTGAAATTCTAGGAACTTAAAATACACTGATGTGGAATTAAACATGCTCTTTTCGATGCAGTATCTCATTTTGTACACGAATCGACTTTAAAGGGAGTAGAGGATGGACGCTGCCTGATGTTCTTTTTTCGCAAGCGACTACATCTCAGTGGCTACCAGTTTGCTCAGACTGCGAATGTAGGCGCTTGTTGAACCCAACCCCTTCCAGGTTTAGGAGAATTGAAAATGGCTTTTATAAGAATGTTTTTTCTGTGACAACGTTTAACATTTTTATTACTTTCTTGCTCATGTTGGTGGAAAATATGTGCGTTTTCATATAAAATTACAAAAACCAATTTGTACACGGGGTTCCCGCAGCAATACATTTTATTCTGTTTAGACGGAGTTAAATTTAATATTCAATTTAAAATTACGAGAATTTTTATTTTCAAGCAAATTCCCCTGTTTCCTCTACTTCTATCGCTTGCGATAACAACGTTTTGATTTTCGCCGTTTTTTGAGCCTTGTTACTATCACCACTTATCTTTTAACAGGCGCTTGTGGTAAAATGGTGAACGTAGTAAAAGTGAATGTACGGTTAGCACGAACACCATACTACTCAATATTCCTAAATCTCGGAAGCAATGGGATAAATCTTAGTCGTTGACAGCGGCTGACTACGAAGTGGATCAAGGATATATTCTAGTCCTTCGGTGCATCTCGAACGCTTTCTATTGAATCGGGGGAGAACAGCTTGTCAGTGGCAATGTATATCTGTTATACAACGTGACATTATCGTCGTGATATTCATTTAAAGTTTCGCAGTTATCTTCTCCCGGTTTAATAACTGCGCGCTGAAATTTTAGAATGCCGTTTACTGCCTCGACGCGGAAGAAGTAAACAGTAAGAGCACGGGAATATTTATGAATACATCACAACGTAAATATATGCAGGAACGTGTGAAAGATTCAGTACGAAGCAGTAATCACGAAGAAGGCTATTAAAAGCATTTCCGAATTAATCGCTGTATACCGTTGTAAAAGAAAATAAATATAAAAGCTTTAATAAGCAATTAATGCTGTAATTAGCTTTTTTAGCTATTGCTTTTGAGAACACCGCCGAAAAAGTTTAATTAAAGAAAGAAATTATGTATAGCTTCCAGTCATGAGTACAATATTTTCAATTATCTTTACAAAGGATTATTAAAGCCTTAAATCACGCAACTGAATTTCGACAAATTTTATCCTATCTAATTCTTCCATCTGCCGAATTGTAGTTTCCTTTGGTTCACAAAAAAAGTAAAATCAGAAATACATCAATTCTTGGAATAACTGTTTTAACAAATTATACAAGGGTTGCTCTTCTTCTGTATTAGCGTGCCAGATCAATTTTTGGATTTAGGCCACTTCTAAATCTGTTTTCCATCTTTGCCTGTTATCTGTTATTTGAATCCAATTCATTTTGACTCATACCTTTAAAGCGTTGACCGATCTCTTTGGTGAGCTCCCTCTACGTCTTATAAATTGTATGGTCGAAATGTTGATATATTCTACATAGTTTTTCTTCCATTTATTTAGATAACTTCTTATTACCTTGCGCAGATCCACTTTAATTTAACAGTTACTTCTGTTACATAGATTAATCTTCGGTTTTTGTTATCCAAATATTAGTTTATTCATAAATTAAATGCTGGATGGCTTTTAAGATGTTTATGTTAGTCACAATCCAGTTTTCGGCTGCATAACAAAATTGTGGAAAACTGCCTTGTTAAATACGCGAGCTTTAAGAAGTAATCCGACTTTTTTTTAATACTTTTCTAAATGCTGTTGTGCTAGTCTTTTTATAGCCGCTCTTTGATTTTCTCTATAAGATATTATTTCATATCCCAACATTTTCTATTACTTTGCCTCATATTGGCATGTTATTTTGTTCCTTGAACATTAATTTAGTTTTGTTAGGTTTATTTCCAGCACTTGATTCCAAATTGAATTTGATCAACATTCCATATCGATCTTGGTGGTTTATTGCTATCACATCCCTGTCATCTACATATGGCAGATGATTCAAGAAGCTTCCGTTTATATTAATGTCTCTTTCTGACCAGTTGTTTAAATATAGTTTATTTTATATGCAAGATTAATTTAACGGATAGGCTTCTTGTCTCATTCCTGTTTTTCGCACTGGAGTCGTACTTTTAGGAATATAATATGTGGCTATCGCTTCTTCTCATATTCTTTTTAAGATCTGGCTCTATCTGGCGTCTGCCGCCGCGCACAATTTTACTGCGTAATCTATTGCCTGGCCAATATTGAAGTTGTTTTCGGGGATGTTCACATTATACTAAGAGTTATAGTAAACCTGGCATTTCAATGAAATAGAACTATGTAATTAAGAGTATTGTACAAAAAAATATCCAAAAAAGGGTAATTATGGTGTATGGTGTCAAATGAACATACCGTCTTCAGTGAAAATGTTGGCAAGGTTCAAAAATCGATTCAGACAGACACATATTCAGGACGAAATCCATGCATGCAAAAACAGAACAAATTGTGCCAAAAATTTAGATGTGGTATTAAAAGATCAGCGTATAATGATTTTTCGTATCACTTTTCGAAAGCAGGTGTTTCCAAAACATAGGATAATGGATTCAGTATGAAATCTGCTTTGTGCGATGAACTTCCAGGTAAATGCAACCTAGTAAAAACTTCTAAAAACAAAATTATTTAAAAAAACTTATCAGTTTCGAAAGGCATCTATTCCATCAAATGTGAGACCTCGATGGTTAACTATGGGGTCCAAATTTAATAAGAATTCATATATTACTGAACCCACTGCATTATTCCCTTATATGTGAAAAGAATCTGACTAATGGAATACACGCAGTAGATGCAGAGGTCGGTGGATGGAGATAGAAAAAAGTAAGAGACTTCCCTAGAAGAAAAGTGGTTGTATTCTTATAGGCAGAAGAATTTCCTGCTATATGAAAAACACATAAAACGAGTTGGGCTTAGCAGATTATTAAAGATTGTAGTTTCATTGTGCTAAGACATCCACTTTACAGTCCTGGGGTGATACCATCAGCTTGCATTTTGTGGAAAAATCTCAAGAAACTCACAGAAGGGGTTTTGTTTCCGACGGCGAACTGCTGCAAAATTCTTATTTTGCAGTCACCAAAAGCTTTTCCTGGATAGCTGGGGCAATTATACTACCGATGGAATTACCGAAAAGATTCGACAGAAAAATACAATTAATTGGCAAATATATTATTATTAATAATTCTAAACTTCCGAATTTCTTTTATTCACTTAATATCCGTCTTGATTAAAACATCCCTCTCAAAAACAACATTGACGTTTTTTAAATATCCAATCTAGGTACAAAACGAATAAATGAAATAAAACTTTTTAAATCATTAATACAATTACCAAATTTTGAAATCATTAATACCATTACATTTTCTGTCATCACTCGCCGGATGTAATAAGAGGCTTTGTTCATATTGCACCTCCATCTCTTACATGATATTTGCACTCGTTTCTGCAAAATGCGAATTTTATGTAAAATCCAATTGTATTACCTTTTCATTTGGATTTTTAATAAATGATACATAATGTATATAGTACATTACAAATAACTTGTAATATTACATTTCGCTATACAATATTACCGTTAAATATAAGTTTCTTGTCGGTTGCTTAACCAAACGCGCTTGGTGCTCATCAACCGGCCCATCAAAGTTAAACAAGGTGGGTTCGGGTCACTACTAGAATGAGTGGCTCATTTCGCGGTAAGTACAAACAACAACAGTCGGTCATGCTTCGGTTGTAATTGTTGTTTAGTTGTGAAGTATTAAAAAAAATCATACAACTGAAATGTTGAGTAAAAGTATTATAGCATAACAAACAAATCATAACATTCCCATTTTCGCATTCAGAGAAAACAAATAATACATGACGTAATAGAAAGAAACAAATTTTAGTTTATAATTTAAACAAAACAAATAAGAAAGGTGGAACTTTATTGGAATATGCTAATACTTGTTGTTAGCCATGCAAGTTGTTATTAAAGTCATGAACACTTGCTGGCAGTACACATCTACGGGCTTAAAATGTTGATAAGTTTGCTACAATTTCTTGTAATCTAAAAATATCCTTGTTGGTGATCTATTGATTCTGTATTTATCGTATATTTTTAAATTTATAATTTGTATTAAGAAAGGCTGAATTAAACTTTGGTGCTATCATTCTCATTTTGATAAAGTTCTTTTCATAGATACTTTTGAGTAACTATAATAATTTATTCCTAAGAAAAAATATCAAAATACATTGGTTATATTGCGATACGAGATGCACAACCATAGTTGATAGCATGATAGCCTTTGTATAGCGTATCTTTTCACATAGCCGACAATATATTAAATAATATTAATCTTGCCTCAGCTTCAACAGGTAATATTAAATATTTTTCGATTCTAAATTGAACAGTGAAATTATACACACATGGCTTATTATTATAGTATATAGTGGATGCTTACGATATTGGAGCAAGTTTATTTACTTACACATCGTTGGTAAATAATATTTTGTACCGAAGCTCCGTTTCCACCCTTCTTCGATTTTAGGACCATTTCACTGGTTTTTTAGATTTAAAACGGAATTATTTAAATTTTTATTTCTTTTTAATAAATTGTATTGTTTTCCTTACTGTATTGCTTGAATTATTTGCACAAATATATACGAATTCGTCAAACTAACTGTTTTCTTTGTCAAAAATCTGTAATACCCTCGGTAGGTTCAAAACCGATAAATTATGTCTATTGTTATCGCCCATTCGTTTCCTTACGAGCACTTTTACATCTTAAGCGTTTATAAAACCATCATATGTGAAATATTTAGCCAATCCATAATGATAAAATACAGGTTTTGCAAACTCAAGTAATTCGTAATTTCACCACGTATTAAATGAGCCGACTAACTAAAATTGACTCTGCGGGGTGAAGCGGTATTTTTAGATACCACAGTTGATGAAAGGTAAATATTATATACATCCGATGACATTTCCCAAAAGTTCTGAAACAATTGGTCGGAATCGCTAAAATTATTACACAAACCTTATTTTTAGCTTTTTGTTTAACCAAACCCATTACTAACAAGGATTTACAAATTTCTAATTCATCAAAAATAGTTAGGTGGGTGTCCTTAATTATAGTATTTTTTAATATAACTTGCCAATTTTACAAGTTCATCATACGGCCAATGATGTGAAAAATACTTTGCAATGACATAATATACAGAGTGTTAACGAGACCATGTTTTAACGTTTGGGGGTGTATGGGGAGAATAATATGTAACATTTTTAATTAATAAACTCATGATCGCTCCGTTTCGGTATACAGTGCCTTAAATTTATTTTAAAAATATATTTTATTTAAATATCCCAGAAAAAGTTATATGTATCTCAGTGAAATTTTTACAGCTAAAGCTCAGATCGAATACCGACAGAAATGCCTTCGAAATTTTCTAGTTACATCGTTTGTCATGGACGTAGATACTCTATTTTAAGGCAGCGCTTCTGTCCCTATGGTATATTTGTTTTAATTAACTACATACTTGCATGCTACACATGCATAGTCGATATGCATGTTGCATCCACTTATCATGTTTATATTGACACCGTATTAAAGGTGCTGAACTTGACCTGGATCAACTCAGATTCAGATGTAAGTTTGACCACCAGATCGTTTTCCTCAGCCCACACATGATTATTTTTTGCATTAAAAATTCCTTCCTTCCTAATTAGGGCTGCGTCAGTTTAACGTCGAATCCGAACAATAGAAATTCCAGAAAAGGGTTTTAATATAAAGATCCTACAGTTACTAACCGGATTGGGAAATTGTGTATGATGGTTTGAAGCAAAAAATTTTTATAGGCTGCGTAGTAATGCTGAGGAGTCGAATGCAAACTATAATCAACATTTTGCTCCGAAAGCGGGCGCTCTGCCAAATGAACTACCACCACACTTTCATCCACGTAGCGCCGAGGAAAACAACAGGAAAAGTTGACAAGGGGAGCAAAATCAGCTGCAAGTATTGCTTGTGCCTTACGAAAGTGGGTGAAGCTGCTGTACGTTAAGTATCGTCGATGCACCGATATGACTTGCAGTCATGGCATGTACGAGGATTCTTGAAAATGATTCGTCTTGCTCATAAGTCTCAGTTTTTTGAGCTTCGTTATCAATGCGTTGTATGTACTTTCGTCCTGGGCTTTTAGAATGCGGCCCCAGGAAATCGTTCAGCAAACAGCAGATGACACACTACACTGATACAACGGACTTGGCCGTAAATCAGAAGAATGTCGACGCAATTAGAAAATCTCTCGGCACAACTCAATCGCAGTTCAACTTTGGTTAGAATATGTTTTTAAAGTACTGCTAGCTACTACCTTAAAAATCGAAATAATACAGCCAAAGAATTTAAAGGAACAATATTCTTTTGAAAATTATTAATGTATTGAATATGCAGAAACATTTCTAAAGATAGACACAAATGGGAGGTTTAAAAAAGTAGTCCTACCCCAGATCTACGTCAGTGATAAACAATGCACAAAATTTCAGAGGTGGTTGTTTGTTTATTGGATCTGAGTTCCGATATATCAAATTTCACTAAGATATACCTATATGTATTTTCATATATATATATATATATATATATATATATAAGGCGGAATATTTCCGGCCATGGATTTATTATAGCAAAAAATGTTATATATGATACTCCTAGACACTCTTAAACGCTGAATCCTGATCAGTGATCAGGTTAATACGCTGCATGGATACCTTGAAAGTATTACCACGTAATATATTTTTAAAAATAACATGCAACAATATGTTCACATTTTCGCGATCAAGAACATCTTGTTACCGTTTAGGTTGCAGGTTCATTTGCAACTATTACTCATTGAAATTATAAGTGTTATTATTTTTAATGAATTGGAAAATAAAGGATTTTCATTTTCAGCCCGTCATCAAAATCTAGAATTTAGATATTTGAAAATAACATTCAATGGTTTTGTTAAAATTAAAGTATTAAGTAGATACTCCACCAATGTTCTAAGGCTTTGTAACCACAATCTAACAACGTTATAAAATTGAATATGCTTCTCTGCTGTTCAGTGAAGTGTATCATATTATCATATCTGTGTAAATCTACTATCTCTGACAAATTAGTAGCTAGCTGCTCATTTCTATATGCACAAAAAACAGGTAATACAGTTTATATCGCTTATTATTTTGCGAACTTAATAAGATACAGCGCCGGATTTAAGCATAAGCAACATAAGCAGCTGCTTAGGGGCCCGCACCACAAAGGGGCCCGCACCATAAGTAAAAAAATATAAAAAATATATTGTTACGCCACTGTGTTGCGTATCAGAATGTCCTAGTGCCATGATGAATCACCCAGAGCGCTCGTGTGGTTCGCGATTAAACTGGAATGAACTGGAGAATGCATCTCGAAATTTCTAGGCATACGGTCACGAGAATATAAGCCTGTAGACGCGGCTGTGATTAGGCAGTTTTGACTTGGCGACCTTGGCGTTAGTTACGTTCCCATTGTGCTTGTATCGTACAAGAAAAAAAATAGGGGGCCCGCACTATAAAATTTGCTTAGGGGCCCGTAAGGTCTAAATCCGGTGCTGATAAGATAAACATATTTTAATTAAAGAAATACTAACTGAAATGCACTCGGATCGTCTGCCTGTGATAATCAACTTTCATCTAAAACCGCAGAACAATCCATTGCCTCCAAAACATATCAATGGAAAAATAGACTACAAAAATTTTGCCTTGCTGCTAGATGAGAAAATCACATGCTCAGCATTAATTGCTAACGGCAGAGACATAAACGATGCAATACATGTTACAAGCAAAATTAAAGAGAATATTTCCGAAGACACAACAACATGAAGACAACATCACAAGAACTATCTGCACCCTCTTATGCAGATACTGCAATTGATCAAAGAAAAACATAGGCTTCGAAGCGAATGGCAAAGAACAGGGGACGTGATTATTAAAACAGAATTAAATTAGATGGCAAAAATAGTTAGAAATTAACTGGACGGACACAGGATTACAACATACCAAAAATACATAGAAGAGTTAGAACCAGCCGATCCATAAATGTGGCGCGCGACCAAGCGCATTTTAAATGAACAAACTAGCATATAGGTAATCAAGAAAAACAATCAAGACTCTTCTCCGATAGTGACAAGTGCAATGCATTCACCGAGCACCTACAAAACGTATTTACTACAAAAATTAATCCAGAATATAAAAAATTCGGAGAGAACATTATCCAGGAAGTGATGCGAATTAACTACACTGTAATAATTGATTTTGAGCCCACCAGTCTAAATTATACTACAGGCCATATCAAAAACCTAAAATCTAAAAAGTCACCAGATGTGGATTTGATATCAAACATCATGTTAAAGAAACTGACCAGAAAGACATGCGCACTTCTAACAACGACATTCAATAGCTGCTTGAGACTGGGCTATTTTCCAAGTGAGTGGAAGAAAGCAGTGGTACTAATGTTTCCAAAACACGGCAAACCCACAACTCAAGTGACTAGTTACAGACCAAAAAGCTTACTGCCTACTCTTTCCAAGATACTGGAAAAAATTATTAAAACCAGATTATGTAACGTGCTGGAAGAACATAACACTATCCCTGAGTGCCAATTTGGCTTTAGAAGCAACTTCTCTACGACACACCAACTTCAAAGACTGGTACAAATAATAAAAGAGGACTTTGAAGACAAAAAATATACTGCAGCGGCCTTTTTGGATTTTAAGCAGGCATTTGACAGTGTCTGGATAAATGGCCTTCTTCACAAAATGATGAATCTTCCTATTCCGAACTACATCACACGGTTCGTCTATTCCTGTTTTCAAAATATAGCATTTGTAATTAAAATAGAAAATGTGACTTCATGAACTGGTCACGTATAAGCCGGAGTTCCACAGGGATCGGTCATAGGGCCAATCCTTTTTAATATATATATGACGATATACCTAATCCCACACAAAGTTCAATGTCGATGTTTGCAAATGACTCAGCACTTACGTATAGAGTGAGAACCCTAAGCAATTTGCTACAAATATCTGTAGGTGAAGTTGTAGGTTGGTGCAACAAATGGTGTGTAACTATAAATCAGGAAAAACTGCTAAAGTATTTGCACTAAGAAGAATAAGTGATTCTCCAACAGCCTTATAAACAATTAGCTTGTCACTTGGAATACTAAACAAATTCCGGTAAAATATTTGGGGGTATCTGGACACCCGACTCGGTTGGGGAATGAACATTAACAAGAAATTAAACGCCGGTTACGCCAGAATTTCTAAACTACACCCAATAGTAAAAAAGACTACACAAAAAATGTGCGCGACGCTGATATATAAAGCGATATTAAGACCAGTGTTAACAGCGTGTCCTCTGTGTAGGGCTGCGTCTAAAACACACATCAGAAAACGGTAGGTTCGGAAAAATAAAGTTTTTCTTTTAGCAATCGACGCACCCGGTTCGTGTGAAACACATAATTTCAGACAGAGCTACAAAGTGATTTTTTAAAAAGTCAATTGCAGTAGCCTAGGGATTGTCCCGTCTATATTAAGCTTTAGAATCTGACAATATGAAAATTATAACAGAAAGAAAGAAATCTTGACGAAAAACCTGTAATTTACTTACCTTAATAAATTACAAATCAGTTGCAACTAAATACTTGTTCATTTTCACATTTTCTTGGTCCAAAATTTTTAACTACCTGAACTGTCACACAATTTGACATACAGGTAAATGTCATTCAAAGCTCATTACAGCTGACTGCAGACGGAATAGCTTTTTTTATAGGCTTGCTGCAATTGACTTTTTAAAAAATCACTTTGTAGAAATCCCATCGATAGAAGATTTCATTAAAAAATCATCGAAGAAATTCTTCCACAATATCAGCAAGTGTCCTACTGCTGAACTCTTTTCACTAGGAAAACGTAGGATCCATATTAGACTGAAGAGGCGCTAACTCAAGACTGTCTAACCACATGTGGTGATGATTAAGTGCTGAGTCCAATGATTTTCTTGAATTTTATTATAATTTGTAATTACACTATAATTTACTTTAACGAACAAGTAGGTCTAGTTATTATATGTGCATTCAATTAATTTAACTAAATCATGTATGAAAAAATGTCGATCTGGATACAAATAAATTAAAAAAAATTCAAGAAATGTATTTCCAGCGTCATATTTTTAAGAAACTTGCTGAAAAAACAAAACAAAATGTCATATTCAGCTTGAAGTACGATTATAATTTTGTTAATCAAGATGTCATCAACGACATAATGCTGCACCAAATTTGTTTATTTTAAATTATTTTTGCTGAGCTTCTAATAGAGAGCAATTTTAGAGAGGCTAAGTATAAGCCAATTTAAAAATTCGGTAACAGATGTATTTATGTTACTGCTAATTCTAATTAACCTGAAATTTCATTCAATTTATTTGCGTGAGTTTAGGGAACTTCACTATTTATCAGAATATGTATGCTTCTAAAATAGCTCTAAAGAGTTAAAAATAAATTAAATATATATAAATTAAACTGTATGACAGTGAAATGTTTATTGTGCTACTGGTTTATTGATACGGCGGCTTCTAGAATTACGACATGTCGATACACAAACAGAAATTTTATTTGCAATTACTTCATACTATTACTATTGTTACTGTATATTCGTGGTATTCTCATGTATCAAATTAATGATGTAATAGTTAAATGTGCTAAATAAATGATATATTTTAAGGTTATTACATAAATTGTTCAACTTCACAATAGCATAGGATATTAAATATTGGAGAGGTTATAAATAGTATAATTACATATAATTGTTTGAATGTATTTCTATTTTCCTTCAGTTTTTATAACCAAGTTTAAATAATTTAGTGCGTAGTTTTCGGTTTTTTGTCTATCAGGATTATACATTACTTTACACAAATAACTGATTGGTTTTTAATTTTGTATTCCTTTTTATTCCGCCTTTGCTATATTGTGGTCGTTAAATGTTCAGCAGGGGCATTTAGTTTTTAGTTTCAAAAGTATTTCTCTCGACTCCGTCCATATCTACACTGGGAACAATTGGGTATAGAAATTGCAATATACTGTATTGTTATTGACAATATCCAGCAAATATTTGTAGGAACGGTCTTTAGGCCGCAGTTATTACATTTTACGCGCGCTGAGGAAATCCTATCCCGAGCAATAAACCGATCAATGGAGAACGTAAGATTTATAGAAGAATGATTTATAGTCAGGAACAATGGGTCTTATAGCGAACCACGATCTCAAGCTGCTAGTCGTTGAGATAGCAGACTTCGGAGAGGCCATCAGCGTTAACACCATCAGATAGATCCTGATTCTCTTTATAGGCTAGTCATGCCAACGCATATGTCAAGAGATATCGTGAACAATATGTAAATGTTGTCACGCATGTAGAAAATAACACCACATGTTTGTTTCAAAAGTCATTTCAAATTTGTTTGGCGTGCTTATTACCCTCATCCTTCGTTGAATTAAAATTAGCACAGTTAATGTTTAAAACAATCCTATCAAATGTGACTGGAGGTCCTAATTAATTTTCGAAAGATCCTAAATAACATTACATAAAGGCTTTGAAATTATAATTCTGTTTACGACTCAAACTGTATTAGGGTAGTCTAAAGGACGCTTTGAATTCTTAGTGACTGGCAAATATGGTATAGATTTAAACAACAAGCGGCAGAGATGCAAACTGTTTTTACGTGAGATGTGATTCGAAGTTCACTAAAATTATGTTATTAGATTTACGGTTTACATAAATATGTATGCTTCATGTGTGCTGAACTGTACGGTAGCGATTGATTTTCTATTCATAACCAGTGCGCTTTCATAGCGTGAAAGAATTACGTGCTCTTTAGGTTTACTCGCCTTTGTAGCGTAACTTTATTTAGCACTACACAACGCGGCAGGAGAAATTTTCGGCATTTCATTTCTTCAATAAATTCAAATTTTACCGCAACGCTAGGCACAATAAGCTCTAATTAATTATCCCACCTCACTGTTCATAGCCGACAAAGGAATTTTCCGCAGTGAATATGATTTTCTGCATATAAATTAGAAGCCTAGGTCTAACGATGCGTGCTGAGTACGCGAGCATAGTACGTTGTGAACATTGTTTTGCACAAGCAGAAATACCAGATTTATATTATGTACGTCGTTAAGGAGATTATCATTGTAATTGTCCTAATATCGTCTACGTCTGCCTACTGTTTAAGGGGCAAAGTGCAATGTAAGAGGAAACCTACGCCGCAGTGCCTCATTTGCTAGGTCATTATCAAATTAATGATAATATACTTGAGTCTAAGGCAATAGCAAGCCACCCTTTAAAGCCATTGTAAGGGAGATGCCTATTAGAGAACAATGCCAAGGACGAGACCAAATTTCCACTTGGCTAGTGGAAATTCTAAAGTAGATGAGCTTCTAATGGCAAATGCGACCTGCTGACTGCTAATTGTTATTAGTATTATTACGTATAGCGGTTGCGATGTCATTTAATTCAGTTAATCAGTTGCTATCATTGATTGCCCGCTTTCCAGCTATTATTAGATCCTTACTTTTACTTATTATAAGCGGTATCATTCATTAAGTACTAAAGCGATTAACTCACGGTAAAACTAATTGCCTTTCATTATTCTCCTAAAATTGGAACAGAATGGCCGCCTTTATCTTAACAAAAACTAATGACTACCAAGTCGGAATGAAGGTACAACAAGATCAAACACGTTCATATTTTAGTATGTACTGTGTAAATGTACTGTGTGTGCAGAACAATTTGCATAAATGTAGAGGACACACCTGGCCAGCGTTGGCTAAGATAGTTCAATTGTGGATTTATTAAATATGATCTAAATTCAACTCCAACGGCCATACCGAAATGTGGATCTAGATAAACATCAGAGATCTTTAATAATACAACTAGAAGCTTTCACACTGAGTAGTTTCCGCTTAATTCTTCTACTTATCTATTTTTTTGTTTACACGTACTTATACTGTATGAAAAGTCTAGAATGTGTAACGGGCGTCACATTTCTACATTATTATAAAGTGCTTAATACAGCAACACTTGAAATGGAAACAGTATGGAATCTGAGTCACTTTTTATTGTAAAAGTTTGAAACAATTTTAATATTTTTTCCGTATGCTTGCCAATAATTACACTACTAAATGGTACACATAAATATCTTATAGCTAAACTGTTTTTGCATTTGTTTCGAATAGTAATAAATGTATTGTCTGTTGGTCCTAACTCCTACTCTATGATTCTGATTAATGATATTCTAATAAACATTATAATTTGTAAGGAAATGTTTGGAAAATTCCTAAGAGATGAACCAAATTTATTTTTTCTACTGACGTCTGAAGAAGGGTTTGATTTCTGTACTTATATTAGTTAGGAAAAGCTGTATTTTTCGAACTAATGCTGAAATATTAATCAGTTATCAAGTTTACCCTTTTATTCTTGCACCAATTTTTAAAATAGTGGTAAGTATATAATATTTCATATTGTTCCTTAGATTTTATGGGTAATAATTATTGAAACGCTAACATTGCTGATTCTGTTATATCGGAAGGTTCAGATATATCAGACATTTTTCGTTAAATTATCTTAATTTTTTCTTCACTGATAAACAATTATTCAGGCTACGATACCTACGATTCCCTAGATTTTCCAAAACGTCTAAATGACAGGTAACAAGAAATTCAAAATTTTCGTTTTCCGTTTTCAAGATACTCCCAAATTATTTACGCAGAGTAGGAGTGCAGAATCATACACATCACGTCTGTGTGAGTTTTTGTAAGTGGCAATATTGTTTGAATATGTATACCAACGCGGAAATGGCAGATATGCATTTTATGTATGGTAAGGCCACTTCTGATTCTTATGAGGCACGTCACTTATATGCCGAAGCATTACCGAACCGGGCACTTCGGTGTGACAAATGTTTTACAAATTTGCATCAACGTTTATCCGAAGTTGGCGCATTTAAATCATGCAACGGTGGTGGTAGTCGGCCTAGATCCGTTTCTAATCCTGAAGCGAAACTTAACATTTTAAGGAGGATTGAAGAAAATCCAGGTACCAGTACTAGAAGACTCTCTGTCGAAACAAATATTAAAGCTTCCCTAATTTTGAGAATGGTACGTGACGATCAGTTGTGCCCATACCAAATTCAAAGAGTACAGGCTCTTATTGTGCCTGATTATGCTGCATGTCTGGTGTTTTGCTGATGGGAACTGACAATAATTGCGGAAAAAGCAAACATTATTAGTGAAGCCTTATTTACTGACGAAGCTAGTTTCACAATAAACGGCTTGTTTAATTTACAGAAAGCCATGTTTGGTCAGATGAAAACCCTCATACTATTATTGAATCGAATCATCAACGCCGATTTTCAATTAACGTTTGGCTTGGTGTTGTTGGAGACCATATGATAGGACCTTTTATTCTTCCGAACCGTTTGGTTGGCCAATTGTATCTTTACTTTTTGCGCAATGCCTTGCCACTATTGTTAGAAGATGTACCACTCATTCATAGAATGAATATGTGTTTGATGCACGATGGGGTCCTGCACATTTTTCAATCATGGTCAGAATTTTCCTCAGCGAAAGTAACAACGGCAGGTGGGTAGGGCGGGGGGAGGATCCAGTTGTGTGGCCACCTAGTTTCCCGACCCCAATCCCCTCAAATTTTGTATTTGAAGGTATTTAAAGTCGTTAGTTTATTCAACCCATGTGAATAATTTAAAGTTTAAACGAATTGCAAGAACGAATAGAATGTGCCTGCCAGACTATTCGTATGAATCAGGCAATCCTTGAAAGAATGCTGCGTCATTTTTACGGAGATGCGAACGATGTGTACAAATAGGAGGACATGTAGAACATCTACTTTAATTATTTGTAATAATAATGTTTTATTTACACTGCTATTTGTAATAAAATAAATGCATTGTGTGTCGTGTGTTGTTGTAATTCCTAAACTATGGTTCTCATTAATGGAATTATGTTAAATATTAAAGTTTGGAAAATTCCAAAAAGAAGAAGCAAAATTTGATTTCTAATACTATTTACGCTTCATGAACATTTGAAACTAAACGAATAAAATATCTAAAAATAAATTGCCGCTTTAAATGCGAGCTTGAAAATCTAACTAAAATATAATGCAGATACAAATACTATAAAATATTGTACCTGTATGAACAATAAACGTAGGTATATACAGTGCATTTAACTTCTCACGTTCACACGCATGTATCTTTTTTATTGGTTTTCTGATAGAGTTTAAATTTTGGTCGTTCATACTACCCTATAAAGCTGTAATTTATACAATTTTTAAATAATTTTACAGCAAGTAGCCTACTAGAATCAAAAATAAATGCGAAAATTGAGAAATCGTTTTACCGAAAAAACCGGAAAACAAATAAGGAAGATACAGGGGTGTGAAGAAGAGAAGTAAAACACACTTACGGAAACAAAATTACTACAATTGTGCTTGGTCTGTATTGACTTGGAATGGTGATTTTTCTTACAATTGTAGTAATAATCTTGTATGATTTTCAGATCAAGAACCATAAATACTTTCTCAGTTTCACTGATACTTGATGTGAAACTATTTTAAATAAGTTACCAATCATTGACATTGACAGCCTCTTCGTACCACTGCTGGGCATCGGCCTCTTCTCTGCCACGTGTTTCTCCTCCGCGCCAAGGTAGAAACACCAATAGCTAACACAATTATTTAACTTATTGTAGGCTGTTTAAACTCACAAGAGAGGCCTAAACTAAAGCCAGAAGTTGCCAAAGGAGTACGAACTGACTCTTAGCGGGTCGATGAGAGTTAGAGGGTGGTTCGGGGATCGGTGAGAAATAAATTGGCATTTAGGAGGTTCCTTATTAATGAGAAATTTAACTATTTTTTAAATCTTCAATAAGTAGAAAATGAAAACAATTAAATTATTACTGAAGATGTTTTGGAGATATTTGTTAACCGTCTTAAAGAGCTAATACATGATTTTAGCATTAGGTTTGCAGTCTTGCGAAAGATGTAAGTTCCTGATTGGATTGTATCTCCTTTTGACACGTATTTAAACTAAAACAGTATAGAAAATGTGAACTTCTCGAATCAGAAGTATTGTTTAACAGTAACACTACTAATTATTTGGGGGTTTGAAATAATTAATAGGAGTACTAGAGATCCTAAAATTTGTGTTTTTTATTTTAGCATTACCTTCTTCACATATGGTAGAAGCTAAATTTAGCCATGTTAACATACATATAATTAAGCAGAGAAACATGTCGAGCTTACACGTATGGGGAGACTTAAGATTAGAGCTTTCAAGTCATGAACCCAATGTAAATGGTTTATTTAAAAAAACACCAAGCCCACCCTTCATAGTAAAAGTAAATTTTAGTAAAGTAAAAAAATGTCATGCTGTTTGATTAATTGTGAATATTTTTGAAAATGCAGTTTATTGTACATTACTGAAAAAACCTTTCATGAAATTCATTTAAAAAGGACGTATTTATTATGAAATCATTCACTGGGGTTCTCCGAATTTTTGTAGGATCTTCAAAGTAGTCGTTGATATAAAAGGTTTGGCAACCCCCGGAGTAGAAAGTTGCTACAAAGGTTTATTACATCTTATAAAACTTGTTTCATTAGCTAGTCAGAAATATAAATGGGTGATAAGTGAAACTAACTGATTGGTTCACTGGCACATAGCATTTACATTAGATATATTAAAGCTTTAGTTTTCCATATTCACAAATTGTAATATTTGTATACTCTTCGTTCTTCGGTTTAGTTCATGGAGTTCATCACTGTAAAATTTTCGCTACTTAATTCGTAGAACTATTTATAGTATACAATTAAAATAAAGAAATAATACATTGCAGCTTGTAAAGCAAATTCCGGACTAGATTTCGCGGCAATTAATTATAGGTTTATAAGAGTTAGACAACTTTTACCGTTTAGTTAATATGGAACTTCGTACTGCATCATCAATAATTCACTACACGATCCAGAGCGGATGTCGTCAAACCCACATATATCTTGTGATTATTTGGTGTCTTAAACTTAGGTTATGGAGTTATTATTTTTATCTTTTAGGGGCCTTTTCGATTTAATGCTGTATCGTAAATATAACGGAAATGAAAATGCAGTTTAGAGTGAAAATAAATGCTATAACTGTAAACTAAAGTTATAAAGTAACATTCAGCCCCAGTTTAACTGCAAGTCAATTATTAGGCAGGTTAACAACCAATTCGATTGATCAAGTAATATTTAATTTTATAAATTTATAAATATTTATTGTGCACTTCGTTATGAATTACGAAGAATGTTGACTTTTACGAATGTAATTTCTTCTATATCTTCTTGACAACAATAACGAAATCAGAAGATTACAACATTTCAAACGTTCGACCTTGTCTAGCAGATCTAATTAATATTTGTGTACACAAACTTGAATGCTGTACGTACTGTAAGTTTACAGTTCGGTGGATAATCTTACAAGTAGGAGAACTATCAACGGACGGTTCTCAGCAAGTTTGTAGCTAGTTTAATTTATTATCACATTTACTTATTACTCATAAGCAAAGATCGCGAGTAAAACATAAAGTATAAGAAGACTCTTTTACCATATTCATAACATATTCATCTAGTGCAACCGATAACATTAGCGAATAATATACAATGCGGTCGTAAAACGTCCTCCCCCTTACTAACTTTTGAACGACTTGATATTTCTTCACAAAATTTTGTGTGCTTTAATGGGAGGCTAAATACTACTTTTGAGTACATATGTAAATTTGATATCTTTTAAAATGGCGGGTGAAAGCCATTTTGAAATATTGTTTTAATGCCAATGGTGGTCGAGTGATACCTCATTAGAAAGGTCTCTTTGAGTAGTGTATAACTCTATATTTTGGGATAATTCTATAGATTCAAAAACAAATGGCAGACTTCCAAATTATCTGTTTCTGATATTGGAGATTTGAAAGAGCGAGATCTAGGACGCGGTTTTCGAAGCATCTCTATGCACTTAGGCCACATTTGGCCCATTGTACACCCTAATTAAGAATTTTGCCTATCTGGAGTAATTCCAACTCCAGTAGTGATTTTTAACATGTCACATATCGCAGTGGCACGGGACCTACGGCTTTACTTCTTATCCGACAGAAGGCGCATTTTCAGATTTTTCCCCGCTAGAAAAATCTCGCCGACCTCGGCCAGGTTCTGTCACTTTAATTCAGTTACTGTGTTAGCTCACGTTTGAATATTGAATGTTAAAACCGGTGATAATAAAAATAATTATGACGAACTTTCGAACTTTGCAGGAAAAAACTGAAGCAGTTTTTTTATTTTTGCTCAAGCCAATCGAAACGTTCACGAAGCCTAGAGAATATTTAATGAATGTTTTCCTGGCCGTCCTATTTTGAGGACGTATTTAAGTTCCATCCATACAAAATGAAGATTTTACACCAGTTGATTGAAGATGATCCGGATAGACGCATTGAACTTTGTGAGGTCATGACCCAAACCATTGCAAGAACCCCATTCTACCTCGCAATATCTGTTTTAGTCACGAATGCACAATTTTTAAATGGGTTTGTTAACAGATAAAATGTAAGATAATGGTGCGATGAAAATCCCCATGTTTTCCCGGAAGGTCACACCCAATTTCAACAAAAACTAATGTATGGATAGGAATACTTGGTGACCATATTGTAGGTCCCTTATTTATCGTCGAAAACCTTACTGGGAATTGTACTTAAACATGCTGGAAAACCTCATCCATCCGTTAATAGTTAAGATTGCTGAAAATAAGCCAAACGAATTTGACATGGATATCATATTCCACCAAGATGGCGCTCCTCCACATTTTAGCAGACAAGTTCGCAATTATCTAGATACAACGTATCCTCGATGATGGATTGGTCGTCGTGGTCCAACAGAATGGCCTCCGCGATCCCTTGATCTGACTCCGTTGCACTTTTTTAGTGGGGGTATCTTAAATCGAAAAATTTTCAAACACACCCCGATTCCCTTTTGGATTTACGACGTAGAATAACAGAGGCCTGTGCAAATATCGGAGTTGAAACTTTCCAGAAAGTACAGGAAGAGATATTAAATAGGTTTCTCTATTGCCAAGAAGTTCAAGGAGCACACTTTGAACATTTATTAAAATAGTATTACTATTGAGTTTTTGCTGTGTTAAATAAGTTTTCTTGTGTTTTAGAATCTTCTGCTTCTTCATCATTCTGCAGTTGTGAACATTTTGAACGCATACCTTTTTTTTGCTTTAATTCTTAGTTTTTTCCATAAACTTGTTATTTTCAATCAGCTGTCACTTTTTTCTCGATGAATATTTTTTTATGAAACTCCAAGATCAGACTCAGAATTAAAATACCTTTCAAATGAGGTGTCACTCGACCCCATTGCCATTGAAAAAATAGTTTAAGATGGCGCCTAGCCGCCATCTTGAAAGTTATGAAATTTAAATATTGGCTGGCAAGTATTATTTAATCTCCCATTCCCAGCAAACAACATTTTGTGAAGAAATATCAAGTCGTTCAAAAGTTAGCGGGGTGGGAAAGCGTTTCACGACCGTATAATAATTTCTTCAAAACTACTATGGGCCGAGCTATAAGCGAAATGTATTGTTTATTATTTATTTATTATTATTTCGTAGCTTGGGTGTCATAAGTATTCTGCTTATCTGATTAGACTCCACTTTCTGTGTTAACGGTTAAGTTGTCTCACTTGTGGGTAGTTTTTAATCAACACCTCCAACGAGTTATTAAAGAACGCTTGTTGTACAACTGCAACGCATATATAGAAGAATTGAATATAGAAATGTAATCATGTATCAATGGGCAACACTTCTAATCAGCTGAAGAAAAAGGATTGTTTTCATGCAATCGGAAATATATCGGATATTTCCATGTAAAACGAAATATATACTTATTTCCTAATATGGAAACTCTTTTTTACCGCTACAATGCCCTATCTGCTGATATCCCTGTTTTTACGTGCCAAAAGCATTAAACATGTGTATCATATTTTGACGCAGCTTAAATTGCTTCTTTCAAAGCATGGTGCGCAGCCTACAGGTTCAGGTAGTGAATTCTGTGTTGCTTAGGATACAGAGCGGAAGGGTTGATTTAAGAGATTCATGGTAAATGAGTAAAACGTTGGTCGCATCGCCTTTACGGCACGTCTCCCTTTCGTACCTAGCGAAGGGACAAAATAGCACATCAGATCTCTGGAACTAAATCAAAAGGAGAAATTACTACTAGAAAATGAACTTAAATTGCGAGAAAACTGGTTACGGATTGCTTATACAATACAACTCGATGTCACATACAAGGTGGGGCAAATACGAAACGGGATTGGCACTACTGGGGACGCTACAAGAAACTGACTGTTTTCAAATCATATCCAAATTGTAGCTGAAACTTTCGCCTACACATAACTAAAACGGCATCCTGTCAGAACTTGCGTGGTAGGCTGTGCATGCGAATGAACAAGTTAGTGCAGCTGTCACATGTGACACAAGTCAAACATGGAGCAGAGAGCGAACCTTACGTTTTGTTTCAAACTGGGGAAAACGGCCACGGAGACATTCGAGATGTTGAAAACTGTGTACGGCGATGAGGCCATGTCCCGTACTCGCGTTTTCGAGTGGTTTGCCAGATTTCGTGAATCGTGAATTCGTGATCAGAAGCCGGGTCGTCCGATCACAACGAAAAACCCCGTAACGATCGAAAAAGTCCGACAACTTGTGGCGGCTGATTGACGACTGACACTGATAATGATGGAGCAGGAGCTGAGTATTAGCCATGAAACCATTAGAACCATTTTGGAGAAGGATTTGAAGAAAATAAAGGTCTGTGCCAAATTTGTCCCGCACAATTTGACCGCTGAGCAAAAGGCACATCGAGTGGACACCTCCCGCGACTTCATTGCAACAGCCAAGAGTGACCCAAATTTTCTGTATTTTATTGTTACTGGTGACGAGCCGTGGTGCTTCCAGTACGATCCAGAAAGCAAGAGACAAAGCATGGAATGGCGATCGAAGACGTCTCCCAGGCCAAAAGAATTCCTTCTCCAAAAATCGAAAGTGAAAACCATGTAGATCACTTTCTTCGACAGTCAAGGCATCATTCACAAAGAATTTGTGCCACCGGGTGTCACCGTCACTAGCCTGTACTACAAGGGTGTATGACGCGTTTACTAAAACGCATTCGACGTGTGCGACCACATTTGGCAGCCTTCGGCAAGTGGCACCTTTTACATGCACCTGTGCATTCTACCTTGATTGTGAAGACGTTTTTAACGACAGGAAATGTCCCAGTCTTAGAACATCCTCCCTATTCGCCAGATTTGTCTCCAGCGGACGCTTTGACGACGTGGAAGACATTCAACGGAATGTTACCGCCGAACTAAAGGCACTTCCTCGCGACAAGTTTAAGCAGGCTTTCCGCGACTTGTATCGTCGATGTCAAAGGTGCATAGAAGTCGAGGGAGATTACTTCGAAGGACGCTAGAGGTATTTTCACCCATGGCTACCTCACATGCTTTGTATTTGATCAATCCCGTTATATATTTGTCCGACCTCGTATATAATGTCTATTGTGTATTTTGTGAAAGAAACCATTTGGAGTAAATGCACTAACTAAATTAATACTTACTTACTAAAAGTATAAAAAATAAATTCATGAAATTATTACTATTGATTTATGCAATAAGTAGTTGATTTATTATTATACATTCATTAATTTCGTTAGAATCCAAGTAATTAAAAAATTCGAAAAACCAATTTTAACTAACTTTATACAATCTAACCAGCTGCCTAAGACACAATCTTGTCAGTTGTAAAACAAGAGCCTATTAAATTTTTAATATGGAATCATCGTTATATTTTTCCATAAAACGAAAATGATGTAATATTAAGAAGAAGAAATTTCCTAAGTGAGCTTCGGAAACGCAACATTTAATAGGAAACATTACATTTATTGCCCCCAAATAAAAGAATATAATATTGAAAGAGCAGGTGGACTTAGTAGTCATAAATGCGGCCCTTTATTCCTAATCGACTTATTTCTAAATCCTTACTGCAGAAGTTTGTCACAAATTGTGCATTATGCAGTAGCGCACCGTCATGCTGGAACAGCATTTGTCTCCCGAGGACCGAAGGCAGAGCTGCAAAATAACCAACAAGTATTTTATTTATTTCGTATTTTCGTCATTGTGCAATAAATAGAATGCATTTCCAAAGCCGACTTGGGTAATTTCTGTTTCGTAGTGCTATACCATTATTTGTTGCCCATAATTCCAAATGAAAAAAACTAAAATGATTCCATATTATAAATTTTATAAATAAAAACTAATTTAATTATTGTGAATTTTGCGAAATTAAGGGGTATGTAATAAAAAAAACCACCCTGTATATTGAGGTACATATTTTAACGATAGAAATATTTTGTGTTACATTTATTATTATTTTGCTCGTAACCCAAGAATGGTCTATACTCCTACGCACCCGCAGACGTTGTACCCCCAGCTGCGGTGATAATCACAAAACCAAATATTAAACAATGGCAGAGATATGCATCTGCTCTGACGCTTAGTGCAATTCTGCCTATTGTTACTCTTAAAGTGGAACAAATTTAAAGATGAAATTCAAATACAATATTGCAACTATTTATGTATATATACGAAAAATATTAAAAAAAACTACTTTCTTTTACATTTCATTAGAAAGTCATTGAGCACATTTTTGTAAATAACATGATATATAGTTCACACGTATAACACAAGAACAAAATGGATATATATATATATATATATATACATACATATACACACAAATATCGCGAAACCATATTGCCAATCTAACAGCGAAGTGAAAACAACAGAATAATGTCAACCATAGCATAATTTTAGAATACATATTGACAGTATCGTCCTTAAAAGTGTGCAGTCCACATAAGCTATTTTTGCATTATATATTGGTGGAAAAATATGGAAATAATCCTGGTTGTTTGATGTACATGAGTTTTAAATACACAATTCTAAAGCGACATTTCTTCATATTCAAAGGTATGAGATCTACGAGAATAATTAAAATAACAAAATTTTCGCAATTTAAACAAGTATTATTTGTATTTTGTACTTCATACGTATTTCAACATACGAGATTCGTAGTTGAGAACACTCTGGGTTTTCGTTTCGAACATCCAATAGACGGGAATTAATAAGCTTAAATTGCTCATTCCCGAAAGGTGTGCTTATTGAAGTATGTTTGTGAATTTGCCTCTAGTATATCCAGCTTGCAACACATAAAAATCTTATTGTAGTATTTGACGTCAATGCCGGGTTGGTTTTAAGTGTTCAGCGTAGGAAGAATTTTCAGGATGTTTGTGTTTATGTAAGGGTACATGTTCTTACTTACTGGTATCAAAATTTATAATTGTCTTACCTATGTGTACGACAATGTCCGAACAATACTTCAGTAATATGCACACTACGAAAATATTGAATAATTAGTTTTCATAACTTCACTTTCTTAGTATTTCAGATCTCGCAAAAATTTGCATATAAGTTACGCTTAATCTGCTAATTATATTAAAGAACCCAAGCTTCAAGCTTCCATTTATATTTAGTCACAATGCTAAAGTTAACTCGGTGGTGTTGTATAAGTAAATTACAAGTACATGTAATATCTAATTGCTGTTTTAGTAAATGTTCAAAATATCATACTTTTATGTTAAGGATTTAAGTAATTAAACTTTGGTTATTCTAAATGTTTTATCAAATGTTGGGTAAAAACCTTCGTTGCGCAAGCCGTAATTACACAAAATAAAATCTCCAACTTTTAATTTTGCACAGTTTCCTTTAATTTTTCAAGCAGTTTAGTTTCCTCTCCACTTAATTAGAACAGAATTAAACTTCCGCTGGGATGCTACACAACTATAAAGCGTTGCTTTTACGTTCTAGCTTGAAAACCGCTTGAACTCTTATTGTAGTGACCTGGATAAAACCAGCAACCATTATAACGCCTTTTCTGTTCGGCTTCAAGTGACAGAAATGTAAAATATAATTTAACAAAGATATTTTCGATTTACACGTTCCCTTTATATTATGTCGCTAATTTATCTAACTAAATGGATATCAGGGAAGAGAGTTCTGATTGACATATAGACAAGATAACACCAATTAATTATGATGTTAGATGCGTAGCGTGATCGTGGTTTCGCCAGTGTGCCTACAAATATTCAGCCATAACAGAAGCATGTAACTCTACACTTCAGCAGTTGCAAATTACACTAAGAAGCTATGTAGCACTGTCGGCTACGGCCTTTGGTTTTCAATTTACACAGTGCTTAGCCACGTAAAAGGTATGGATAATGAGTAACAACAAAAGGGTTTGAAAACCCAAACGGACAGAACATGAGCTTTAAGTCTACAAGTAGTATCAAATGATCAAACCCTATCAGTTGCCTATGCACTGGGAATGTACAATATTACAAATGTTATCGAATAGTTTTGTCATTCAAATTAAATTGGACTATTTGCGAATTATTAAATATGTGTAACAAACAATGTGTAAGCGTTTCAACCTTCCGAAATAGTATTATCCTACTAGGTAATGCAAGAGTTGAAGCTACATAAGTTTAATGTATAGGTTGTATTTTTTTTTCGCCTAAATGAATATACATCCAATGTTTCTTCAATTATAACTGTCCATATTTGTGGTATTTTTGCATCAACCCCGAACAAACTCTTGAGTTATTTACAGAAAATTAGTCATCAAGACGTACTGCAGCAGATTCTTTGATGGATTTCTATTAGAGTACCGTCAATAGGGCCATGCTGCGATTTTAATAGTTCGGCATCTACAGTAAAAGGTCAAGTTTGATTCACACTACGCTACATCAGTTTCACGTTACTGAACGTTACCGCCGGGTCATTTCGGTCGTATGTGGACACTGTCATGTTCTTCCTAACACCTGTAGTGTCAGGTAACTACGCTTTTCTGAGGTATTGTTACAAACCTAATTCCAAAATTTTAAATTAATATTGATTGTTGCTTAACTATAATCTGCTTGTTAATGTTAAACTCAATAATTCGCACACGCATTTATGTTGAAGTAAAACAGGAAAGTAAAGGTACAGTCAAAAATAATTACAATAGCCGTAGTTGTAGTGTCAATGTTGTTTCCGCAAGTTAGTTTTATCATTTCGTTAAATAAGCCTAGAGTTAAGTTCATATGATGTATGTACGTACTACAATAATTATTTACAACAATTGTAATGTTGCGGTTACCCTCTGGCCATGAAGATGATAAGAAGCTAAAATTTCTTATCCGGCTATGACCTGGATATATTATCAGGCGCTGGTTGGTCTAAAGTAGGTATTTTCCTGTCGTAACAGTATTAAATTGTAGGCAGCAGTGCCTAATAGTAGGTATCCATTTCATTACTTGCCATAATTTTCCTTATCCTTGATGACGAGGAGTAAAAAATTCTAGCTGCCTAAAACATTGGAAGTTATAAAGTTTGCAGTTAATAATATTACGCGATGGCAATGTATGCTAATCCAACTTCGGGTCAAAATATCCTAATCGAAATTATGATTTTATGGTTCTGTTGATTTAACGAAATTGTGGTACTATATGAGCCGTCCAAGAAGCAGCCATCTGTTCATGAGCAAAGAAGAAGATTCAATTCTTATCATCTCTAGAAATCATGTAACTAACTCTTAAGCTATCCGAGAGGAGCATACATTTTTTTAGAAAATATGAATACAGCCTATAAAGGAAGCGGGAGAACTAATAATTAAATACTGTTTAACAAATAGAGAGACTAGTCCGGTCAACATGAGCAACATTTTAATTTCATATTACGCAAGAAAGAAATTCCGGTATTGTGTTCGACATGTACAAATCTTTACAAAACTTCGGACAGATTGTCTTGTTCCACAGTTTGAGTTATACCAACTCCTACAACAAACAGATTTCCCGATTGTTAAGATGATGTTATAAAAAATGGGTCGAGTAAAACAAACCACTCATTCTCATATTTGTGGACTATAAGAAGGCGTAAGACTCGGTCGGTCAACAAAGTCTGTTAGACATCATGGTGAAATGTCGAACAGATCGCAGATATCGTACAATCATACAGTGCCTTTATTATAACTGCAAGAAGAGACTAAGAAGTTCAGGATAGACGTATATGAGGGTGATACCACATCACTACAGTTATTTATTATCGTCTTGGAGTAAATGTGCATACGAACTGAGTGTGAGAAACAGAGTAGACTAGGGCAAATGCACTGCTTACTGGACTCGATATTGCTTCAAGGGAGAGAAAATATTACGGTGGAAATGAATTGCGCTGAATTTTACTTGAACCTCTTAATCGTAATACGTATGGCCGTGGTAGAGCCAGGTGGCAAAGTTTTCAGGTCGCGCTTGCAACACATTATTAGCTAGTATACTGTTACGTCTGGATCAATCCACGTCGAAATTCTTCGTTTTCCGTAAAAAACTGTGGAAATTCCTTGCATTTACTGGTTTTCTATAGCGGAAAACAGGTTATATTATTGCAATTTATAAGCATCAAAAAACACATTATTAGCTAGTATATTGTTACTTCTGGATCAATCCACGTCGAAATTCTTCGTTTTGCCTATAAAAATTGACCTAACGACTACCACCAAGGTGGTACCCGGGACCGACATTTTTGACGTGCCCTCCGAAGCACGATCGACGCTGATGTACCACTAAACGGGCCACCCATTCTTAGTTCTTCTTAGTAGTTACCCGGGCCTGCGTTGTTTACCATTGATAACCGTCTGACTCGCACCAGCAGCGTTTGGCTATGCGACCGGCAGCATGAACTGCGCGGAGTACTCCGTACATGGAGATATGTATTGCGCGTAAACCTTTAATCTTCTGAGATGATAACAAATTCAACTACCTTCAGGTAACAAGTCCTAACAGCACGACCATAATTTATAAAAATCAAAATTTTATTGAGGATAAAATTGAAGCTTATAAAAGAGGAGAAATTTCTCGTCTCCACTTTGTTAGACGCGTTTCATACACTAATATTTATGTTTTTGCATGATTATTGTGGATACTTGTTCTGTACTAAAAAGATTCATAAAACTAGCTAGATGTAAAGACGTAATATATACAGGGTTTTTCAACGAAAAGTAGCCACCCTCAGTATCTTTTAAAACAATTTTTTAGTTGAAAATCGCCAAGACATGTCAACAAAGACAGCAAAGGGGACATCTTTTTGCCTAAAATCCGGACGTCTGTCATCAACCCCTTAGCCCCCACAGCCACCCCCTCTAAAATTTCAAATGGCACCATACCATGTGTGACACATCGTTGGAAAGCTTATTTCATAAGGAATTCATTTTACTATTTATTTTTTTTTATTCGCCTGAAATTAAGACCTAAAAGAATTAAAAACTATATTTTGTTTATTTCGGTTAAGCTGCTGAATAGAGCAATTACCGTTAAAGTAATTGTTCAAAGTGACTTCCGTTAACTTCCATACAATAATGCAGCCGACTTTGAAAGAGCGAACGAACATTTGCAAGAACTTGCGGTGTCAATTGCCGACATTCTTCTGTTATTCTCTGCTTAAGATTTTCGATGTTGGCCGGCTGTGTTGCATATACTTTGGATTTCAAATGCCCCCATAAGAAATAATCCAACGGAGACAGGTCGGGTGATCTAGCCGGCCATTCGATGGGACCACGTCTTCCAATCCATCGTCCAGGAAACCGATTGTTCAAAAATTCTCGAACGGGAACCACATAGTGAGGAGGTGCACCATCTTGCTGGAAAACTAGTTCATTTTCAAGCAAATTTTCGTCATTTTCCAGTAGTTCTGTTATACGCGGATCAACAGTGGTGTCAAGAAGCTCAAGGTAAATAGCGCCATTCAAATTACCGTCAATAAAAAACGGGCCAACGATGTGGTCTCCTAGAATACCTGCCCAAACATTAAGTTTCTGTGGATATTGGGTATGGGTTTCCCTAAACAAATGCGGATTCGTGTCTGACCAATACCTACAGTTATGTCTGTTGACTTCTCCGTTCAAAAAAAACGTACACTCATCGCTGAAACAGATATTATACAACAAGTTCACGTTGTTCAGTAGATTATTAGACATAATTTCGCAAAATTGTAGTCTTCGATCATTGTCGTCTTCGTTTAGTTCTTGAACAAGTTTTATCTTGTATGGGTGAAACTTGTGCTTTTTTAAAATTCTCCATACACTGCTTGTTGAAACCCCCGATGCCTGGGAAAGTTGATTTAAAGATTGATTGTTATCCATTGCAACGTGTCCCAAAACAGCAGCTTCAACAGGTTCATTAATAATTGGTCTTTCTGGTTGATGTTTTCTGTTTGTCACTGAGCCAGTTTCCATGAATTTTTGCATCAACTTTATAACATACTGATGGCGAAGGAATTTATCGGGATGAATTTCATTGAAAGCACGCGCTGCGGCTCGTGCACAGTCGTTATTTTTGAAATAAAAACGCACAATCTCGATTCTTTCGGCAGTGGTGTAAACCATGTTGACACTTTTATAATATTCAAAATGAACTGAATGTTGACTGACAGATGAAAAAACAAAAGATGAAACAAAAGCATCTACGTACTGCTATATTCAGCAGCTTAACCGAAATAAACAAAATATAGTTTTTAATTCTTTTGTGTCTTAATTTCAGGCGAATAAAAAAAATAAATAGTAGAATTAATTCCTTATGAAATAAGCTTTCCAACGATGTGTCACACATGGTATGGTGCCATTTGAAATTTTAGAGGGGGTGGCTGTGGCGGCTAAGGGGTTGATGACAGACGTCCGGATTTTAGGCAAAAAGATGTCCCCTTTGCTGTCTTTGTTGACATGTCTTGGCGATTTTCGACCAAAAAATTGTTTTGAAAGATACTGAGGGTGGCTACTTTTCGTTGAAAAACCCTGTATATGATACGTTTGTATATTTTAAATAATATTAAAGAAAATATTAATAATCATTATTTTCAGCATATTTACATTCTGCTTTATTATAAATTAATTAAAATAAGTCTAAAAATATGGAGTAAAACTTAAAATGTAAGATATAACACCATAGTTCTGTTCATCTTTTCAAAACAGACTGACTGGTTAAGAGATTACTTTACGTGCAATCCATGTTTAAGATAGACTACCTACGTGACTAGAGTAACTAACGAATTAGTTTACGCGCAATCCATGTGCGCCCAAAAATTGTGCTTTATGCGAAAAAGACATTTTTTATTTAACTTTGCAATGTTTTATCATTTTCACAGAATACACATTTCTGCAAAATATTAAATTTAACATTGTATGTATCTAGTCATATTGACTAAGCTGTTGCCATGTTGGCGAGTTCACTTTATGTTGTTTAGGAAAAAAGAACGAGTCAGGAAATTATCATTAAAATGTGTATTTTTTCTTCTTTGGCCAAAGTTATTACTTTATCCTTTCCGAAATTTAAATGGTGAGTTCCAAATCTAGAACATACTGTATGCTTTTGTAAACATGGAAAAACAATTTAAAGTATGAGCAAGTTCAAGGAAATCGTTTCTCCAATTTTTTAATAACTTTAAAATATGGCACTAATATAATATTAACCCCGCATTCTGCAGCGTCACATATTAGCAAAAAAGTAGAAGCGTCTGAAGTTTTATGGTGGTAGTAGTAAAAGTAATCGAAGACCCAGAACAATGTTATATGTTTGACTGTCCGCTTGTCAAAGTCGAATGAGTCTTCTATTTTTGTTTGTGGTCAGGTAAAACAAATAAATATTACCTATAAATGAAAAGAAGTACAGAGCCGTTAATTGTAATTTACGTTTTAATTGATTGCTTTGTTTACTGTCAAGAACACGTATAATTACGCGTATTTAAGTCCAACAAGTTCCTTATGGGATCTTAACTCATACTTCTCCCCAAGCTTTATTTGGTAAAACCTTTTTAAAAAATATTATTGACCTTCATAATCTAATAGCTAACGATTATTTATATGGTAATTTTCAATTGTAAATTGACAAGTTCCGTTTGAACGAATACAATACTGTTTAACTACAAATAGGAACAACGAGAGATTATTTACTTTTAATCCAAATAAAGATACAATTAAAAATTAGTATTGACGGTTATCATTAATTTAAATTTAGAAATAGTATTTTCAGTTTTAGCTGAATTAAGAAATTGTTCCCTAAAAACAAATTGTTCCTTTGTATTTCCTGCCTATTTTAGATCCTTAGCGACTAGAAAGCTTCTTTTGCATTTCACGATCCAGAACGGATTTTATGCCAAGAACGGTCTGCATTATAGATCCTTTAATCCGGTGCCGTTATCCTTGTTGCAAATAGGATGTTACAAGCAGATAACAAGGTACACTTCTGCAAATACGATATTGGCGAGAAGCACTTCAATCTGAGATTACCGCTTGAGTTACTGATGGTATTGATGAATTTCCTTCACGACAAATAAGAAAATGAGCACTCAACGGAGAACGTAAAATAAATGGTAACGAAATTAAACATTTCTAGAAACAAATTGTATAAATATTCAGCTTTGACGCTTTTAGCTGCAAGGATTTTAAAAAGCCGTACAGAATACAGCGCTTTATACTACCCGTTCGTGAGTTTTTATGAAAGCGTATTGGTGAAGAGCAATTATTTAAGATCAAAGAATCTGGAGTCGAGATTATATTATGCAGAAGTTGAAGCTAGTTCAAGCACAATTTTTGTATAAAAAAGGTTAGCAACTCTATTAAATTATCTATTATCTGAATTGGTTTTTCTGCGCGAATGTTTGTATCACGCCATTGCAGTTACTTATATTAAAATAAGGGTGGACATATTAAATATAAATAGTCCATTTATCATTTACAAGTTTACAGCAGTTACCGTTGGCTGGGCATCACTTAACAAAAGGCCACGTTCATTTTTATGCATTTAAAATATTATTTCATAGTTGTGCTATTTTTTCGGTGCTTAGTAAACGAATGAAAACCTTATATAAGAGGGCTGTTCTCTTTCCGCCGAGCCTATCTAGCAAGCTGTGATATTTTGAAACAAATTCTGCTTGACATTTTAACGTACAAGTTTATTTATAGGGAAAGTTGTCAAATATACTCAAAGGTTTTTAAAATACTTAATTTTAAAGCAATCATTTCCCCAAGAAATCATGGAATTGAATAAGGAGCTGTGATTTTTTACAATATCACGCGTGGCTTAAGCCCTAAAGAATGTTTTGAGGAAATCAGTTGAGTGTTTAGTGACAAGTCGTGTTTCTTAGTTACCGTAAAGTGGTGGTACAATGAATTTTAACGTGGTCGACTTTCCTTAAATTACAACTTTCGAGCTCGTAAGCCAAAAACGGCAGTTATCGAAAAGCAGGTCTTGTACGGAACATGATTGAAGAGGACCGCCGTATTACTGCCAGGAGTAGTCAAGCAACTTCAAAGATTGGTGTGAAAGCAATTAACACCATCTTACACAAAGATTTGATGGTACGTAAGCTATGTGCCCGTTGAACTCCCCACAATTTGACTCCAGTTAAAAAAGAAAACCGTGTGGCATGGTGCAGATCTACACTGGTTCGCTTTGACAATGGACCGTCTCATTTGGTGTAAACATTATAACAAGTGGTGAAACATGGATATACTGCTATGATCCCGAAAGAAAGCAACTGTCGGCAATTTGAGTCTTTGAGAACAATCGGCTCCAACAACAGTTTTTCTTAAAAAAACCGAAACAAAGAGATGGTCGTCACATTTTTTTGGAATTACTGGACATGTTTCTACTGTAGCACTGGCGGATGGTCGTACTGTTCATGCTGAATAGTACACTATAGGTTGTTTGCTTCAAATTATCCAAAATGTTGGCGAAAAACGTCCAAAAGGAAGAATCATCTTGCATCAAGATAACGCTCGGGCGCACACTGCTGCTCGAAACACTTCTTCTTCTTCAACTTGATTTAGGCCTTAAGGCCTGTTATTTCCAGCATTTTCCTGTGATGTGGATTGCCAACATTCTTTCCACCTTTTCAACGGTCTTCCCGGAAGCCTTTTTCCATTGACTTTTCCATCTCTAGCTATTCGGACCAGTCGATCGTTGTTCATCCGACCGATGTGTTGGTTCAATTATTACCCATCTTACAATATCTTGGATTTGGCACGTTTCTCTTATGGTTTGGCTCCTTACCCTGTCTCTTAACGTCTTTCCAGCTACTGTACGTAATGTTCTCATTTCAGCTGTTCGCAACAGGCGTTTCGTTTTAGAGTTATCAGCACGAGTTTCACCAACATACGTAATTATAGGTCTTATACACGTTTTGTATACTCGCACTTTGTTTTCTATATTTAGGAACTGATTTCGCCATATATGATCTTTGAGGCATCCCGACACAGCTGTAGCTTTAATTACTTGGTCAGTCACTTCTTTTACTAGGTTACCTTGGCTGGATATTTGTGTTCCCAGGTAGGTAAGTGATATTACTTGCTCAATATTTTGATTGTCAAGAACAAGCTTACATCTTCGACGTTCTTTCGATTTAACAAGGCTTTTTGTTTTTTCTACTGATATGGTCATATTGTATGTTCCCTGCATCTATTTTAAATGCTTGCAACAGTCTCTGCAGATTGTCCTCGGCTTCTAATATAATTACGGCGTCGTCCGCACAACAAACTACTTTGATTTTACCCGTGTTCAGCTGATAGCCGCTGCTAGATGCTTTTGTTATTGTAATTATCTTATCTATAACTAGGTTAAATAACATCGGACTAAGGCTGTCTCCTTGTCTAATTCCTGTTCGAACAGCACCCTCTTCGGTTAATTCATTGTTGATTCTTAGTCGAGTAGCGTTTCTCGTATTCAGATATTTCACTGTTTTAATTATGCCGTTCGATATTCCTTTTTTTTGACAAATTTGCAACACATCAGTTAGTCGCACCGGGTAGAACGCCTTCGTCAAATCAATAAAACACATATATGCAGGTTTGTTGTACTTCAGTGATTTTTCTGTTATCTGTCGTACAATGAAGATGGCATCGGTTGTTGATCTATTTTTACGAAAGCCCTGTTGTTCCTCACTTATGTCTAATGTTCTGTTTAGCTCATTTCTAATCAACCAGTAAATTACTTAGCTGTTGTATTTAAAAGTGATATTGTCCTGTAGTTCAATAGATCATTTTTATTACCCTTCTTAAAAATAGGGATTGTTACGCTTGTTTTCCAATCTTCTGGTATCCTTGAGTTTTCTAATATTTGCTGAAACATCGTTGTTAATTTTCTAGCTAGTGTCGTGCCTCCGTATTTCAGGAGTTCGTTGGGTATGGTGTCGGTACCTGGTGCTTTTCGATTTTTAAGATTTTTCATGGCCTCTATGATTTGTTCATACGTAAACGTCGTTGTATTGGGGGTTTGATGGCGGTTCAATAATTGTTCCAAGTCGTCTACCTTTTCTCGTCGCTTTGGAACAGATTATTGAGATATTTAGTCCATTGCTCTTTATTTATATTATTGATCTGTATGTACTCATTAACGTTTCTCTTCTGTCTCTTAAGAATTCCCCATATTCTTCTTTGCGCACCATACAAATCGTGCTCTATTCCTTTAGTGAAATCCATCCAATAATCACGTTTCAAGCTTCTAATTTGCGCATGTGTCCTATTTCTCGTTTCCACGTACTTTTGATGCTCAAGTGCTGTTCTGTTACTTCGATATTTGAGATATGCTAGTCTCTTTACTTGGGCTAGAAGTTTAATATCCTCTGTAAACCACGGCTTTTTTTAACTTTTTGTTTGAGTTCTTATTTTCCTTGTCCCGAGAGCTTGTTGTGCTGCGTTTATTATATTGCATTTTAATTTTCTCTAACTAGAGTTGATATCGTCCTCGTCGATAATTGGATTATCAATTATTGCGGCTTTTAATCTTTGTTCGTATAGTGTTCGTGTGCTCTCATCTTGTAGTAACTCCACATTCAACTTTTCTATGGTTTTAGGTTTTGGTTTTTTGTTCAATTGTGCCGTCATTCTCATTTTGCTTAGAACCATTTGATGATCAGAACCAATATTATAATTTATTCAGGATTGATTTGCCATCCAACAGGCTATGGAAATCTGGGGGAAAGTGTGGTATCATTGAAATTTGTCAATTAATTAAGTTGGGTTATGTTAGTTTTTCTTGATGGAGGTTATGTTTTTTGAAAGCAGGCAATGTTGTCAGTGGAGCTTGTTTGTTCATTTAACGTCCGCCTATTGCTGCTCAATATTGGTTTATAATACTTAGATATAATAATGACTTCATTATAAATAAAATAATAACTATAATTTAAATGTTGTCGTAACACATTCCAAATACATATTGCTATTCTTTTTACACGAGAATTCTGAACTCAAATTGTATGTATACAGAGCATATTCCACGCCATTCTTTGTTGTCCTATATTTAGGTCTTGCAGCAAATTAAGAAGATCTAACATCTATGCCGCTCATGTTTCAAATTGATATTATGGTAGTTCAGTGGTTGACTGTTTGTCTCTGGTGCTAAGAGACCCAAGTTTGTATTCCACTGAGGTCAGTGTTTTCTCGGGCGAGATAAAAACTGCAAAACACTCATTCACAATTTAGATGCCAAAAGAATATCCTCTGCCCTATTGCACCTTCATGCTATCACTAGAAGTATCTGAATCATCGGCACCCTCCGATTCTGAATCAGATTCCCCAATTGAAATAATGAAAGGAGGAATATTTTCGAACGATAGATTTCCCATATGTTTCGTCCAGTCTTCCGAAATAAGTTTTTCACAATGCTCACAGAAATTTTGCCACATGTCGGGGGTATATTTTGAAAGAGCCTCACGCCATAAGTTTACAACCTTGTCTTTCAATTTTGGCTGCGAATTTATGTGCTTATTGTAAGAGGTCTTACAAAACCTCTACGCCATTTCAATTGAGTTGTATTGACAATGGTATGGAGGCAATCGAAGAACCTCATAGTTGCGCTTTTTCAAATTTTCGTCTGTTACGTACCTTTTATTTCCGTCTGCTATAAAAGGTTTAATTAACTCCTTTTTTCTTAGTAATTTTGCCCTGAATTTCGACATTGTGGTGGTTAACCAACCATTCCTGCAATACACCTTTTTTGCAAGAAAATGTGGGCGGCTTGTCAAACTGCACTGAATGATAAGGTGCGTTGTCCATAACCACGACAAATTTTCCTTGCAACTTGTCCAAAGCAGGAATCAGCTGATTACCCAACCAATTTTGAAAAATACCCCATTCATAGTTTTATGATAGTCCCTGTCGTTGTTCTTTGAGTCTAGTAACATGTCGCACCCTTCCAAAAAGCCTACATTACATCCCGCATTCAAAATCGTGAACCTCTTCCCACCACTTTTAATTTTGGCTGGGTTACTTTTAAGATCGGTTTCGTGTACGCATTGACGACTAGCGGATCCATTTTGGTAGATCCACGTTTCGTCTAGGTACACGAATGTCACATTTTCACTAGAATTTTGATATTGGAGAAATTGTCTCAAAAATTTAATTTTGGATGCAACGACGTGTTTTTGTTCACATAAAATTTTGCGTCATTCATCATTTTGTGTTTGTAACCCATTGATTTAATAATTTTGAATAAAGTAGTCCTGCCCCCCTTATATTCCAAATTTTCGCGAGAGTCA